>VUYV01000686.1:36510-81545 GCA_008711295.1 Anarhynchus alexandrinus | reverse complement strand
TCCTCTCTTCCTTTCCCTCATCCATCCCTCCGACTCGCACGGCGTGTTGAGTGTTGTGTGTTTTTTTTTTTTACCGCATGGGGAATTCCTCGTAGCCGTGTGGACAAGAGAACGGAGGCAGTGTTGGTCGCGCGGAGCGGGCAAGGGGGACGGGCGGCAAACCCGCCTGGGTGTTGTGACTCGTGTTATAAGGGCTTTTCTCTATTGCAGGTCCTTCCGTAGCGTTTCTGCGACTCCCCACGTGATGATTCTATTTTAGCGGGTAGAAGCAGGCCCGATACCGTTCTGTCTCATCTAGTGTTATTTTCACTTCCAGCAACCTGACATTCCCATCCCACATCAGGCATGATCCGAAGTCATAAACCAGTAAAATTAAATAAATAAATAAATAAATAAATAAATAAATAAATAAATAAATAAAGTAGTTCTACACCTTTCCCAAGAATGTCCCCAATCTTTGTAACAAACCTGTCAAAATCTACCTGGTGGTTATATCAAAATCCACCTGGTGGTTATATACGGAACTATAAAAAGTTCAGCACAAAAGAAATTCCACGAAATGTTTTTCTCCCTTTTAAAGTAAAAGGAGTAAATAAGATCATTTACCTCGTGCTAGAAGAGGGCTCCCAGTAGATGGCTCTCTGCACCTCTTAAGTTTTCCACTGGGACATTGTATTGCTGTGCAAAGTAACAGAGAAAACCGAAAATCCCTAAGTTAAACCTCTTATACAGTGACTGTAGCTCTTGTCATCTCATGAAAATCCAAAATTTGTCTTCAAAAAATAATGACACGTTGGGTTTTTTATACAAAGAGGTGCTAGCTCCCCTGATGTATTACAAATTACAGACTCCAGAATGAAACCTGATTTTTTTTTTAATCCAAAACCAGTTTTGTTAGAAATTACGGTTTATCAAATAACTAGAAAATCATAGAGCTGACCCAAAAAAAAAACCCCAACAGCCCCTCCAATCAGAATTGGCTTTATATTCATGAGTCATAAATAATTTTCTTCAATAAGATGAATTTGCTTGTAACGTATTTAAAGATTGACAACTTTCCAATAGACAGATGTTTGCAGGGACAGAGTAGCGATATTGGCACTTGGCTTTGTCTCTGATGGGTACATACACATGTGCTCACGTGGATTAGCGACTGCGGGTGTTTTTACCACCAGCAGCGCTGTAGAATAAGACTTGCCATGACGAACCCTTAGACAGCAGTTGTCAGGTTAATTAGTAAATGAGCTTAGCATGATTTGGCGCTTCACGTGGGAGAAAGGCTTTTTCCAATTGTCCATCTTGAGAAAGCGCTGTATTTACATACGTAGTTTGTTAACGTACGGGGAACATAACCGAAAGGAATTCCGCCGCGGTTTGTATCTAATTGCTTTTTTTTTTTTTCCCCTGATTTTTCCAGCTTCCTGGTTAGTTTCATGGTGGACGCCCGCGGGGGTGCCATGAGAGGTTGCAGGCACAACGGGCTACGAATCATTATCCCTCCGCGGAAGTGCACTGCTCCGACGCGTGTGACGTGCCGGCTGGTGAAACGCCACCGCTTGGCCACCATGCCTCCCATGGTGGAAGGCGAAGGTCTGGCCAGCCGCCTGATTGAAGTTGGACCTTCCGGGGCTCAGTTTCTTGGGTAAGGGGTTGGGGGGGCGCCCGTACGGCCTGAAGGGAAACGTTCGGTCTATTTTCGTCCGTTTGCAAGTTGCACTGAAATGGTTCCTTTTCCAAGACTTGAACAGAACAAAAAAAAACCCAAAAAAGATGTTTGTAACATATGGTAACAGCCTGGTCGTGTGAACCACAAATCGGTTGTTAGTTAACAATTCACAAAGCTTTTCCGCCTTTTCCTTTGAAAAACGGATATTTTAACCACTAGCGCTGAGGTTAATGTGCTTCCTTGGATATAATTATTGCTCAGTGTTGTGATGTCATAGCCGGAAAAAGACCCCTTTGGAGCCAGAAAATTCATACTGTATTTAAATAATCGACGTCTAAGGCGCGAACAGCACAGCACTGATCTAAATCCCGAATGTAAAGCCTGCTGACGTACACAACACAAGTTACAGCTGCTTCTTTTAGAGACTTGTGTTGCGTGATCAGTAATTTGGACTGTCAGGGAAGCACAGTGCCTTTGATTTTTCTGGGGTTGAAATTGCTAAATTAAGCAATAGGACAACCCTGGAATTTTTTTTTCGGCCGTTTCTTTTGTCCTATGCTGCAAAACCCGTAGAAAGATCAGATTTGTGTCGGCTGCTGAGCTTGTTTTAGCAATTTTCAGCCGCAAGCAGCAGTTATCCACACTTTTTTGTTTTGTTTTGTTTTACCAACTGTTCTCCCTATCAACTGTGGCATCCAAAAGTGGATGATTGAAGGAACCCCTTCTATTACGATAAACAGCTTCATTCCGAAATTGCAAAAAAAAAAGCAACGCTGTAAACAGCGATAGTTGAAATCCCTTCCGAAACAAATCAGTTGCTTTAAAATCCTATTTTAACAAAGTCATCAAAGCCAATATCTTCGTTAGATCTTTTCCTAACAAGCTGATCGGTAATTTTTTTAACTGCCCGCTGCTTTTAAGCGGGGCGTGAAAGGGGAACGTATCCCAGACACGTTTTGGCTGCTTCGCCGTTGCTCTAATCTGGTAAAAAAAAGCGAGAGCGGTTCGGAAACGCCGCGGATGCGACGCTAAGAGCGAGGCAACCGTTCCTGGCTAATGAGACGCGCTGTGCCGCTGATTCTTTTTTGCATCTCGGTCGCTTTTAAAGAGAAGCAGAAAGAAATCTAAAGAGCGGAAGAAATATTGTCCCAGTCGGTCTTCCCGTTATCTTTTGTCACGCACAAATGGACCTTAAGTGTGTCTCCCATTTTCTTTTTAATGGTTTCTCTGTCTAATGAGAATGTCTCCCCAGGATATAGCGCAGTTGTATTCATTCTCAGGGCTTTGTGCCCTTCCCGCGAGCGTTTTTCTGGGCGTTGTACTGGCAGCGAAATCAGAAAATTACCGTACCGTTTGCATTCTGAGGTCCAGATCCTGTTCCCATTGCGTTCACTGCCAAAACTCCCCTCGTCTTCCCGTAAGCGAGAAAAGATCCTAAATTAACGCCACTAACCTTGCTGGTTTTGATCACCAAATTGTCACCGCTAGGACGGAACCTTATTCAGTGTACAGCCTAATTCCACTCTGTGGACCGGACAGTGGCACTGGCGTTCTGGCGCAAAAAATACATAAAAGTTTATTTATGTTCTTTCTTTCACTGCTGCTTTGGATGTACTCAGTAAACTTCATCTGCCTACGGCTCCTCCCCCACTTAATGAGGGAGAAAGCTTGGTCAGCCGAATCCTTCAGCTGGGGCCTCCTGGGACCAAATTCCTTGGGTAGGAGAGACTTGAAACAAATCGATGGATGCTGACCTCCCCATTCTTCTCCTCCTTCTGCAATATGATTTTCTTATGTCATTATGCCCATGATATTATTGTCCCTTTCTATCATTTGAAATTTTGTATACCTAACCCTTAGTGGACCATTTCTCAACCCTTGTGGTCTGTGGTTTTGTTTTGGTGGTATGTTTGTATCTTTTTCTTCAAGTACTGTGGCCTTCATTTTCGTTTTGGCATGAAATCTTCCTAGTTATGTGCTTGGTGTCTGTAGCAAAGCAACCTGGTATTGGGACCAAAAAAAAAAAAAAGGAATCTACTGTAAATTTGAAGATGTTTTTTTTGCATCAAGGACTGACTAATCAATGAGTTGTATGTTGGATACCACCAGTATAATAGAACACACGACATTCACTATGTACGTAGTAACCCGAGTCCTCTAATTAGATAAGTGTATATACAAATATATCTGCTCTCTTATTTCTAAGAGTATGTTATGTCTATGCGTATATAAATATAGATATATTATATGTACACATGTGTTGTATGTGTGTGTATATATGTGGACTGATACATATATTGACATCTGCTTGTAAGGCAACGAGGCAAATTCTTATCTCCTATACTGAAATAGAAACCCAGATGATCTCAGACCTCCTTTATCTCTCCCAGAGTGTAAATCAGGAATAAATTCATTGGAACGTGCGTACAATTACAACGCAGGAAAATTGGCCCAGGACGCAATTGCCCACTGATTGCAATGAAATTATTCTGATTTGCACGAGTATAAGTGAGATCAGAATTTGTCCCACTGTTCATACATGTTACAGTAGATTCTCTTTGAAATGAAGTTGCACAGGTTAACCCAGACAGTAGTGACAACTAAAACGAGCATGAGTTCTTTATCCATTTGCCAAACGATTGCCAAATTTCTAGCTAAGCACTCTTATCTTACCAAATATCATTCGCACCGTGGAAAGAGGTGAATGCACTTTTTAATCTGTCCTTCCGCATTTGCTGGCTCCCCGTAAAAATCTGATCCGTGTTAGTGACCTCCTAGTTTAGCATTCTGCCAAAATATTCCAGCAAAATAGGTAGAATTCCAGGTCACTTTGTAGCAGACCGAATAGAGTTGCTGTTAATCCTGTTTCTTCCTCTCTCCCGTGTGCATTTAATGCGCTGTGTTGCCGTGCCAGGCCTGTGATTGTGGAGATTCCCCATTTTGCTGCTCTGCGGGGGAAAGAGAGAGAGCTGGTGATCCTGCGCAGCGAGAACGGGGACAGCTGGAAGGAGCATTTCTGTGAATACACTGAGGATGAGCTGAATGAAATCTTGAATGGGATGGATGAAGGTATCCGGTGCCGCTTTTTGTCACTTTTTTTGGGTTTTGTTTTGCTCCTGCATTGCTTCTGTAACTGGGGGTAACAGCTTTTTACCATTTATTATATTTAGCACCTCATGTTTGGTCCGCCCAAGCATTTCTGGCGCTACTTTCTTCACGTGCTTCCTTGCAGTCACACTGGAGCACCTCTCCTATGAGGAGAGGCTGAAAGAGTTGGGGCTGTTCAGCCTGGAGAAGAGAAGGCTCCGGGGAGATCTTATTGCGGCCTTCCAGTACCTAAAGGGGCTACAGGAGAGCTGGGGAAGGACTTTTTACTGGGGCATGGAGTGATAGGACGAGGGGGAATGGCTTCAAACTGGAAGAGGGCAGGTTTAGATTGAACATTAGGAAGAAGTTTTTCACTGTGAGGGTGGTGAGGCACTGGCACAGGTTGCCCAGAGAGGTTGTTGAGGCCCCATCCCTGGAGGTGTTCAAGGCCAGGCTGGACGTGGCCTTGGGCAGCCTGGTCTGGTGGGAGGTGTCCCTGCCTATGGCAGGGGGGTTGGAACTCGATGATCTTCAAGGTCCTTTCCAACCTAAACCATTCTATGATTCTATGATCGTCGCATTCTCAGTACAGGAGCCAGCAGAAGCGCTGCGTACTTGGGCTCACTTCCTTTGCGTGGTCTGCTGAAGTAGACCGTCCCACTGGGACAAAACAAAGTCTTTTTTTTTTTTTTTTTTGTGGGACAAAAACTGTTTGGTTTTGTCGGGCAAAACAAAATCTACCATCACGACGTTGAGAATAGATGCTGAACTTATGTTTTCTGCTGCTCCTTTTCAGAGCGTTCAGTGAAAAGCTTCCATAGCAAACATCCTTCCAAAACAAGGCAATTATCATACTAATCCTTTCCGAGCAGCTACGCGTGTGGGAGGGAACGTCAGTCATGGGTACTCTTGTTTTCTGAGAGAACAGAAGGGCCTTGGGCTGTCTGGGATCTGCAGTGTTTGTTATGAATTTTGAAGGCTTTTTTTTTTTAAAAAAGAAAAAACAAACGCAAAAGGAAAACGAGCCGAGTCACATACTTAAAGCCGAACTCATACTTTGATAGTTTTTTGATGTGGAGTTGAGTTTCCTTGACGCTCCTCCAGGCCATAGTGTAAACACGTGAAGCAGAAAGGGGCTTGGACCGACCCCTTTGCTGGTTCGCCTGCCGATTTGGGGGTGTCATCAGCATGTTCTGAGCTTGCTGTCTTAAGCTCCCTTCAGTTAGTTGTTCTGTCTGTCTATTCCATTCCCAATTTCTGTGCTTTAGTGACAATACTGGGGTACATTTCCTTTCCCCCTTTGATTTCCAGAGTAAATACTTCCGTAATTTGCAGTTAAGCTGTGAAAAGCTTGAAGGCGTTTTGAAGTTCACGGTGTTGTTTCTACGAAATTCCTGCCTGTTTGACCGTCTCCTCTTTTGGCCCCAGTACTTGACACTCCGGAGGAGCTTGAGAAGAAACGGATCTGCCGCATCATCACCCGAGATTTCCCTCAGTACTTCGCGGTGGTTTCCCGGATCAAACAGGACAGCAACCTCATCGGACCCGAGGGAGGTGTGCTGAGCAGCACCGTGGTACCACAAGTGCAGGCGGTCTTCCCAGAAGGGGCTCTAACCAAACGGATTCGTGTTGGCCTCCAGGTACGATGAAACAATTAAAGGATTATATCTTTCTTTTTTTTTTTTTCTATTTTTTTTTTTTAAAGTGTAAAATCACCTTTTTTGAATGGAGAACCAACATGTTCAGCTTATCATATTGTATGTTGTTGTCGAGAGCGCTTCTAGTAAAAATAATTAAAAAAAATCCATACAAATAATTAAAAAATCCATACAAAACTCAAAGCAAGTATTAAAACTTTGGGTATTCCACTTAATTCGGATTCCTGTCTGTTAACTGTCTATATGATCTTGGGAAAAGCACCGGATTTTGGCGATGATGATGATGATATTGGTGTAGGGCGTAGAACCATCTCTTAAATACTTTTTATGAAAAGCATCAGAGAAGGACAAAGCGCTGTAGTAAGTGGGTCAAAGGGACAGATTCTCAGCGTGAAGTAAACCAGACGAACAGTTTGCTACTGAAGGAGGGGGAAGTGTTTCCTTAACCTCTACCCTTCCTCCTGCCGCGTGCATCCGCAGCTTACCTTGGCCACGAGACTGGGCTCGTCGAAATCCCCTGTGAATAGCTGAACAGCTCACTGAAATAGCTCACAGCTTGTTCTAAGGGAAGACAAAAAAAAAGGTGACAAGGGAATCATTTGCTACTGGTTAAGTGAATTAAATTAATGCTGTAAAGCAGCAAGAAAGGGGATAGGAAGAGGAGGAAGGCGTGGGAAAGTTGAAAAAGGGAGGTCTTCCCTTCTCGCTGGCAGCCAGTTCTTCTGGCTGCAGATTTTCAGGGGGAATTGTGCCATTTGGTGTAAAAACTTGAGGATTACGGACCCAGTTCTTTACGTACTCATTAAACTGTTTTCAAGGAACTACTCTGTTACTGTCTTTTGCTTTGGAAAGGCTCAACCTATGCACACTGAACTTATAAAGAAGATTTTAGGCAACAAGGCGACCTTCAGTCCTATAGTCACGCTGGAGCCCAGGAGAAGGAAGTTCCATAAACCCATCACGATGACGATTCCCGTCCCCAAGGCCTCCAGCGACGGGATCATGAATGGTTACGGAGGCGACACACCCACTTTAAGGTTACTATGCAGTATAACAGGTAGGATGCAAATACTAGAGCTCTTTATGTGCATCTTGAAAACTGTCAGTCGCCGTGGGCTGAATATGTTAAACTGATTATACGCAGGGAAAGCTTGGGGAAAACCTGACTGGGGTGAGAGGCTGTGAAAATCAACTACTTTCCCAACAATTAGTTTATAGCAGAAATAGCATTTGTTGTTTGGACTAAGAAGAGATGTGTAATATAAGCATAGGCTTCAGGTTTGGGGGGGGGTTTTTTGCATTTTCCTTACAGTTTGTTTCTTGAGAAGCAACATACCTCTGCCTAGCAGAGCAAGCGTACTACAGACATGATGTAGCAGTGTGTTTCAGAGGAAAATATTGGAGTGAAACATTTTATACTTGCCGTAACTCCAAAGCAATTAGCGTCTCGGTCTCAGTTAAGAGGCAGAAACGAGCTGCGTGCATTTATCCTGTTTAGAAGTGAGCATCTTTCTTAATTTTCAAACCGGTTTCAAAAACCAACCCAATATAAGATGAGCGACACGCTGAGATGTGCCAATGAGTCATTCCGGAGAAGAGGTGCTTTTACAATTTCTTGATACAGAGGTGTTAGGGAGCTGCTGAAACACCAGAAAAAAAAAAACATCTGGTCAACAAAGAAGTATTTGCATTTCCAAAAGAGGGAAACAATGTTTATTTAAATGGAGAAGAAGAGGAATTTGAGTAAGTTTCTTGGAGGGATCTGCAAGGATCCTCTAGAAGACTTGAGGGGGGAATTTGATTCCAAGAATGCTTTTCCAAAGGGAGGTATTTCCTGAAAACTAGTGTTCCTTTACAGATCTAGCTTGGTTTAATGTTTGCATAAAGACTCTGCCACGTGGTCAAATGGATATCTAACAAGTCGGCTGTATGTGAGAGGAGGGACAGGCACACATTCTGACTTAGCCCTGGTTGCACACGTAGTTTTTCCTTTAGTTCTTGGTATGTGTTTTACAAACATTCGTAAGTGCTCTTAATAATAAGCACTGCTATTTCTGGTTTTGGTAAGCTCAGTGCGATTTTAAGGTAACTGGAAACCAACTGGGCATCCTTCACCAAAAGGTGAGGCAGGGACATATATGGAAGAACTTGAAAACGCAGCCGCGGGGTGAGAGGTTGTGGCCACGTTTTCAGCTGCCCGCGCCAAATAGGATGCTGGGAAGGTCCGTGACGGTGGGCCGAAACGCGGAACAGACCGATAGGAATGGTTTTGTACAGCATGATACGGAGGTGCACATTTCAACTGCAGCATCCTCCAGGCAGCTGGTCAGACACAGGTTGTTTCACAGGTTTTCATGGCAGCGTGCGGAAGAAATGTCGTAGTTATGTACATACTGGATGTGAATCTTTGAATTATTTGAAAAAGTAGATAATAGAAATCATAAATTGCACTTGTCACTATTAGTAACATTATTATTGTTTCCCAAGCGTAACAATATAGGTTTAACGACGCTCTATCTGGGGCAGTTTTGCCCCACGTATGTGAATAGTCTGGAACGAGCAAAAGTAATTTCCCATAAATGACATCTCTCCCCCCAGAACTCTAGCCTCTTTTAAAATTTCTGGAGCTGCGCTCCAGAGCTTATCATTTGAAAATCGTTTGGGCGCTTTGTTTTCTCAGGGGAAACCCACACGATCCTACTAGCATTAAGTGGAATAACGTGGACCTAAGGAGAAGGCATGTCTGGGATTAGTAGTGGTTTCTGAGCAATTGAAAACTCAGAAGAATTTAAAATATTTCTTAGAAGCAAGAAAGTTGCAGACTTGCTTGGTTTTAATTTTTTTTTAAAAAAAAATCTTTATCATTTCAGGAGGAACCACCCCTGCCCAATGGGAAGACATCACTGGAACGACACCACTGACTTTTGTTAATGAATGTGTTTCCTTCACAACAAATGTGTCTGCCAGGTACCTATACAACAAAGCATGAGTTTTACAGCGTTACTTCCAAGGGCATGTCTTTTTTTTTTTTCAACAAATATTTCCTTTAAACTGTTTTAGTTTATCTAGTAGAAGGAACATAGGTATTTTGTCTATGCTGTGAACCAATTGGCGAGGTTATTTTGGAAGCCCGGAGCCTCCTCGCCCAGACGGATGATGTACGAGAACTGTAAGCGCTACAGTCCTCACCGGTTGCGCCAGGAACTTGACGTCCTTGTCATTTTTATCTCGGCCATTCGTCCTTTGCAGTCAGGACCTGCTGCGATTCCAAAAATGAATTCGTGTCATCCTCCTTTTTTCTGAAATAGTAATCTGAGGACCGGTTCAATTTTCAGGTAGTTAGAAAAGAAATCTGGGTTCACTTTGAATGCCCCTTCTCTCCCAGATGCAGAAATATGCAAATTTCCATGGAAACAGAAATCCCTTATTTGGGTAGCTCAGTATACATCTTATGAAAGATGTTACTTCCACAATATCCGACAAATGAGAAACCACGCAGAAAGGCCTGTAGGTGTACCGAACTGTGATCTAGAAGAATCTCTTCCAACCATCTGTTCTTGTGACGAGATTCAGCTGCTGTCTTTCTGAAAACAGAATTTCATATTAAAAAGAATAATGATGTATGTATGTATGTGCTTTACTTTGTATGCTGCCCGTGATTTATATCACAGAAATGCTCAAAAATCTCCTTCTCTGTAACAGGAGAGGCAGTCCATGACCTGGAAAGTATTAAATTTAGGGTGTGTAGTCTAGCAAGCAGTTACAAAAACCGCGGATAACTTGCCCGTGAAAATCAATTCATTTCCTTCGGTGCAAACGTTCGGTGTCCTGAGCAGTTATCACTTTTAGGTTAGGTTTGCTATTTAATGGAATAATTTATTCAACGTTAAAATAAGTTCAGCTCTTGCAGTCCAGGCTACAGTATAACTTTAATATTAGGCGAAATAAAGTATTATTTTTCTATACCTTCTTAGTTCAGAAATGGCTTTCTTCCCATTAAGTTGGATGTTTTGCTTATGTACCTTTCTTTTCAGTTCAGCTAATTTTTCTTTAACAGCGACCACAAGAGGGAGATCTTAAAGAGTGTTTTAGCTCTCATCTGCTACCTGCATTGTCCTGTTTAAAGGGATAAATTAAAGATTAATTTAAGAACCAGATGTGGAGACTAGATGGCAAAGTTTGAGAGTCCCTAAAATTGTGAAGTCCCCAGCAGGGCTACGCGTGAAATACAGGAGGGTGACAGTTTATGGAACTACACTGCATATTAGTAGTGGATGTTTCCTAATCCCGCTGATGATGTTAAAATTAATTACTATTGCTAATGTTCTGTGGTATAGGCGGGGTCCCATGTAGGGATTTTAACGGGTTCTACCTCTTCTTTTTAATCTAAACAAACATTCAACAGAGTGCTTTAACCCAAACATGGTATGAAGTGCTGTTAAAGATAGAAAATGGGATTTTTTCATGCATTTACAGTCAGATGAGTAATTGAAGGACGAGCTAACTTGAATTTCTGCACTTGTGCCCTGGTCTAAAAGTGCGTCTACCCGTGTGCCCTGCTGAGAATCAGTTGCTTCCTGACTGCTCTCCGCAGCAACTTGTTTATATGTTAAATCGTTAATGATGGAGAACACTTTTCCCATTCATTCGCCCCTCTACTCCACTCTCATGAGACCCCACCTGGAGTACTGCGTCCAGCTCTGGAGTCCCCAACATAAGNCCGGGGAGACCTTATTGCGGCTTTCCAGTACCTGAAGGGGGCCTACAGGAGAGCTGGGGAAGGACTTTTTACTGGGGCATGGAGTGATAGGGCGAGGGGGAATGGCTTCAAACTGGAAGAGGGCAGGTTTAGATTGAACATTAGGAAGAAGTTTGTCACTTTGAGGGTGGTGAGGCACTGGCACAGGTTGCCCAGAGAGGTTGTTGAGGCCCCGTCCCTGGAGGTGTTCAAGGCCAGGCTGGACGTGGCCTTGGGCAACCTGGTCTGGTGGGAGGTGTCCCTGCCTATGGCAGGGGGGTTGGAACTCGATGATCTTCAAGGTCCTCTCCAACCTAAACCATTCTATGATTCTATGATTCATAAGGCTAATTCTGTCCAAAATGAGCTTGGGAAAGAGTTTGTCTAAATTAACACGTGAATGAAGCCGCAGATTTGGAGGCATAGCTGTTTTCCATTTCCTGAGCTGCAGCTTTTTTAAAAATTTAGTATCTGTTTGTGCTTTTTAGCCCCTGGTGTATGGCCGCGAATCATTCGAGCCATATGGTGATTTCTCAGGGGATGTGGTCGCTCCCGTTCGAGTCCAGCATAGCCGAGTTCTCCCACACATGGGAAGGAGAGTGTCGGTGTGCGGAGCCTTTATGTACCAAACATGCTTTCTTTCAAATGTCATCAGCCTGTTTTTTAACCGGTGTGTTTGGTAAATGTTCTAAAGATAAGCACAGCGTGAAATGCGCTATTATTCAACCGCAGATGAGTAAGACCAGAGAAATCACACTTGAAAGGTATGCTTTGTGAGTTATAATACCCTGTAATCTACAGCAAGTAATAAGCCCCCCTGTAGGTTGTATCAGCTTTTGAGGTGTCTTTGGCCTCTCGTGACTTCTGTCTCCATCCTACGGGTGTCAAACTCAAGCGTGCTTTCCACCCACATCGTGAATTTTATTAAAAAGAAATGTCATCGGCTCCGCAGAGAAACGAAACGAAGCGATACCTGAGAGAGAAGGCAATACGTGTTACTCCTCGTAAAACGCTTGCTGCGTTTCTGCTGCTGAATTTGAGGAGTAAAAGTGAAATTATGTTAAGTGGAAGTTGTTGTCTTTGCAAAACGACGATTCGGTTGTCCTGACAAAAGTATAAGGAAATTCTGTAAATTTTTAGTACGGGGCAAAGTTGCTCCGGCCTGAATGGCCCAAAGGAAAGGGTAAAGAACCTGTAGTTTCCAGTAAAGGAGGAGGGTCTTTTTTGACTCAAGAGGACTTGGTCTGGAAGCTGAAGTTCTAGACCTGATTTGCAACATCCATGGTACGTCTTGCGTAACCGTGTACGTTTGATAAGTTTTGAGGTGGTTTGTTCCAATTCGCATGCATTAGCGCTACTTCGTAAGAGGCAGACATTCATTTGTCATAATTATGGTAGTGAAATCAGACAATTTATAACCTAACCCCTCAAGTATCTCCCTGTTGTGGTGGTACCTGAATGAGACAGCGGAGGCAGCTCCTGGCATCACACCGTGTAATTTATTCCGGTGGTATTTGCCTGTTGCTTTGAACGTGTTTGTGTTTGACTTGCGGTACGTGTGTCACAGACTGGGAACCACTGGTTGTGGGAAATTCAGCGTGTGCGTTCGAAAGGTGCTGTCAGTAAAACGGCACGTTGGAAACCACGCTGAAAAGTCAGTCAGCGGTGATCACAGCCTCTGGGAAGCAAGGGCGGTAGGAATCAGATGTGGACGCGTCTGCTTTCAGCATCTTTAAAATATAAGATGGCTCAGATATGGAAATAGATATATGGCTGGTCTTCAATATGCATAACAAAAACTTACGTCATGGTTTGGGCCGGACGGGCCACTGAGACGAAGGGCAGATGCTCTTCCCCACCTCAAACCAGGACAAGTGACCACAAAATAAAAGTTAAAAGCCCCTGACTAAATTCACGTACGAGTACTTTCTGATTTTGCCTGCAGCGTTACACAGCGGACAAAGTCAGTTACATTCACCTGAAGACTCTCAGGTTTTGATATCGTATGTAAGGAACGCACCGCTAACCTTCAAGCTAGGTGCTAGAAGAAAAACAAGTGTTTTGGGCACGGCAGCACCCCAAACTGTATTTGCAGCACCCCAATTTGTATTGCACCCGTTAGAGATGGAAGTCCAAGAACAGACTGAAGGGTTAGCAGCACGTGCCAAAAAGCCCTTGCAGTCTCCTGTTCCTCATCAAGAAAATTCAGGAATCTTTCACCGCATCCCTGTCTCGTCAGAAGTTTGTAGATGGTCCACTAACACCCAAGCGTGGTATACTGGTGCGTCCAGCGCTTAACAAACAGGGAATGGTGCAACGCCTACGAAGGTTTCAGGGGGCCAAAGAGAAAAGGATGAAATTGCCCACTCTGTAGTTTAAGAATTTAGTCATAACCTGGAAGAGAAGCGACAGGCTCGGCGTATGACTAGCTACAAGCAATTTTAGTAAGATTTGTAATGGGACATAACTCTTTTCTGCATCATCAGATGTTTAGCAGCAACCAGGTGTCAAAAAGAACCTGTATTTCCCTAGATGAAAGGCACGTTGCAGAGTTAAGGGGAAATCTGAACTCTACACTTCCAGTACACCCTTCTCCACTTATATTCTGCGTAGAAAACAAATAGTGACATGTGATAAACAAGACCAAATTCAGAGACCTTTTGGGCAGCTGTAGAAGAACGGTGATAAGATCAATCACCGTTTCAAACGTCATCAGAAACTGTTGACAGTGATGGAAAACAGAGACCACTGAGCTTATTTGAGAAGAGATGTATTTCTTGGTAAAAGGCAGGAAATGTTGGATCGCATATTCTCACTAGAAGGAATCACTTCAGATGAAAACAAAGTTTAGGCCATAGCCAACTTTTGAATAGAAGAAAAAACATTTATTGGCTACTGTGATGAATTTCCAGAATTTCTTGATTTTCGTCTGCCATCAATAATTGTTTAAATATTATAAACATCCTTATAGATGTCATACAAATACTTCATAAACACAAAACCATGAAAGGCTCGTATATTTAAATTTTCAGAGAAGGTGTATGAGATTGTCTGCCGTAGGACAAGTGAACTTCTTAAAGCCTTTAAAAGCCAGTCGCGTACCTGGAAGCAAATAAGCTTCCAGCTGAGTGAGATCCTATCAGAAAGGCAAACAGTGACCTGGAATTTGAGGAGCAGGAGGCTCTGGAGAAGGGTTTGCATCTGATATTTAGGAGAGTAAGTTCTGGTCCAAATGCTTTCCAGCTAATGCTGCCAAGATGGAAAAACACATCATTTTCTTGCTTAAATCTTTCTGCGCTGATCACACAACTCTTCGTTTCGTTTCACAGGTTTTGGTTGATAGACTGCCGACAGACCCAAGAATCTGTTACTTTTGCTTCCCAAGTGTACAGAGAGATTATCTGCGTCCCCTACATGGCCAAATTTGTGGTGTTTGCCAAATCGCACGATCCCATCGAAGCACGGTTGAGGTGTTTTTGCATGACAGATGACAAGGTGGATAAAACTCTAGAACAACAAGAAAATTTTGCGGAAGTTGCCAGAAGCAGGGACGTAGAGGTACGGTAGAAGAATCTTCAAGAGTTTTCTCCATTTTCTCACGCCTGTTTTCAAGCTAATATTTTCTGCCTTCTATCTGCCACAAGTACTGAAAAATAATAGTGCCAACAAATGCTGTCATGATGCAGTATCGTGCATCGCGGTAAGATGAGGGTGGTAAGGCACTGGCACAGGTTGCCCAGAGAGGTTGTTGAGGCCCCATCCCTGGAGGTGTTCAAGGCCAGGCTGGACGTGGCCTTGGGCAGCCTGGTCTGGTGGGAGGTGTCCCTGCCTATGGCAGGGGGGTTGGAACTGGATGATCTTCAAGGTCCTTTCCAACCTAAACCATTCTGTGATTCTGTGATTCTATGATTCTAAGATGGAAACTTTGACTTTCGTCAGATGTAAAGGGAAAGCAGCTGCCGGATTTGAGTGATGAAATCCTATTCCCAACGGGCAATTGCCCATCTCTTAGTCCACAGGGCAGGTGGGCAGCTTAGCTATATTCAGCTGACTGGATTTGGGTCTTCCCGGATCCAACCTACCACGGTGGAAGGTGATTGTGTGCTTCACCCACAAGGGAATCCAGTCAGCTGGTTATCAGGAGTTAGAAAGGAATTCCCTGTCTGACTTTGGTAATATCGGGTTTTGCTTTCTCCATAGCATTATCGGCATTCCAACGGGACGTCCGGTGTGTTCTCAGGGCAGTCCTCAGCAATTAAATAAACAGGTAGCAGGAACCTTGAGCTGGATTCAAGGAGATAGTAAATATGGAAGCGGGATGGTTCAGCCTGAGCTTTCTGTGATGGGACTAAGGCTTAGAAAGCCTCTGGGATAAAACTGAATGGAAAGAATTTGGTTTCCCAAGATGCTTTTTTTATGGTGGACCTGTTCAACAGTTGTACTTAGAAACTGGGCTGATTTTACGTTAGGAAATTAGGTAATAAAATAAAGTTGGGGGTTACCATTTAGTCCAGCAGTTTCAGGTTCTTTGTCCTGCTTTTCTCATGTGTCAGAGTCGGCATTTCTTTAATTCGCATTCCGAAGAGTCGGCATTTCTCATTCACATTCCGAACTAAAGCAGCTGCTGGCAACTAGGTATTACGAAATCTGTTTGAGATTAAACAAAATGCAATAGTTTGTAAGAATTTCAGGTGCACAATAAGACTGAAGACTTAAGTCACTCAGCAGTGAGCTGAGAGGTGGCGGATAGGTGTTGTAAGTGGACTTTCTCCTCAGTTAACCTAAAATTAAGTTCTGTGGATGCAGGCGAGCCCTAAGTTCAAGCCAGGTACCTCATACTCATTTCTGTGGTCATCCGCAGTGATTACTTAGTTTTAATTAGCTTTGTAGCAAACTGCCAGGAGACAACTTGAATTTTTTAGTTACTGACTTAATGGACACTACTGTAGAATTACACGTAAGAAGAAATCCGAACCACCTCGCTGTGACTAATTGCTGCTTTCCTTCTTTTTCATTTCCAATAGGTATTAGAAGGAAAACCCATCTATGTTGACTGCTTTGGCAATTTGGTGCCGCTAACAAAGAGCGGGCAACATCATATATTCAGTTTTTTTGCCTTCAAGGAAAATAGACTTCCGTTGTTTGTTAAGGTAATGTTATAACATGAACTACAGATTGTATTTTTATTTTTTGTCTGCTTCTGAGTTTACAATGAGCTTAGCAGAGGGAAGAGTGGTTCCAAATTATTTTATGATAATGGATTAAATGTTGACTTGGGTAGTCAAAACAACCAGAAGCGGCTACCTAAAATTTACCTGAAATTTTTCTCTAAATATAATTATCTGTGCCTGTGTTCTGCTATATACATACATGTCCACAGCATTCCTTCAGACACCAAAATGATAATTCCAGGAATCCTGTTCTCTACCTAATAATCTAAAGAGCTGGTAGAGTTTGATCTTGTTTGTTTTTCTGTATCGTGGTTCAATATATTGCAGGAAAAAGTGTGGAAACTGCAAAAAAGTGTCAGAAAACATTGTAGAATTGGCAGAAATCTGTCAAAATATGCTCATTGTACCCTACACTTGTAAATATGCATATGGCTGTAAATACAGATAGAGCTGTTCTTCAACCAGGCATCCTCCTTTCAGTAGCAACGCAAAACTTCCTTGGGGGTACAGTAAGGAAAGCATGGCTCCTTTTTTGGATATTTCAGGTTATGGTTTTACCGTATTTTTGAGAACAAAGGAAAAAGAAGGACTTATATACATTTTAGAGAAAAGCTTTATGAATGGAAACTTCCAAAAAGTGGAGAAAAGCAACCCACTCCCTCATTGTATTAAATTTGCTGTATGTTGCTAGACAACTTTTAAACTCTCTCCCGGCAATATTTTGGGGTTTTATTGCTGGGCTTGTCTCCCAGCAATCTCTTTTTCCGGAAATATTTTGTAAGCTTCTTTTAATTTAGAACCTTATGTATGCCACCACCTACCTTGGGCTTTGCATATTTTTCCCCATGATGGATTTTCCAAAATGTGTTCAAAACCATATGTGTCTTCACATGTAGTATTTTCAGTCTGATATAGTTAATACACGCATTATACCAGTTGTATTATTTTATCAGTTTATCAGACACCCAATTGTATCATTTTATCAGTTCAGATAAGAATGAGGTAATGCTTTCAGTTGTATTTCTTCTGTGATGTCATCCTGACATTATGTACAAAACCTAAAACTACATCACCAGTATCTCAGGTTCTAAGCGCTTCCGCTTCTTTCTGCTAACAAAGAGATTTTTCTAAGATTCACTGCAAAATCTTAAAGTATGGCATGATGCAGTATCTCTTGTAGATATGGCCACACCTATAAATATATTCCAGCAAATTTCTTCATTCGAAGATTAGGATTTTTCAATACATTTGAGACAACGTTTTGCAAGAGAAGTTTGAAGTGTAATCTTTCCCTGTTTTCAGCCACTCAGCCAAAAGAGTAGTGGAATGAACAAACTCGATATTTAATACTGAAATTTTGAGCAAAAAGTTATTTCTAGCATCAGCATAAATATGTATTATCGCAATATGGGGGGAAATTACTCAGTTCCTTTTGTCGCTTAATACAAAATGAGTCTCTGTTATGACCATTAAGTTTGGGGACCATTTCAGTGAAAAATGGGTATTGTAAGAAATCACAGAATCATACTGGAATGTCTCTGTTCTTTTAAGAGTGTGTTTACAGTGTGAGGACTGCCTTCTGTAAATAAGTTTCTAATGTCTAAGCATGTACATGCTTGTGCCTTCTCTTGCTTTGACACACAAATTGTATGTACATTTACAAACAAACAGGAAAAAAAAACAGAGAAAATGTTATTTTTGCCTATGTTGACTTTTTCCCCCACGTCCAGCCTTGTTTTGCTAAATAGTTTTGAGTGGCAGAAGTACGTACAGCAAAATAACAGATTAAATGCCTGTACGTTTGCTCCACCAGGTGCGAGACACCACTCAAGAACCCTGTGGACGATTATCGTTCATGAAGGAGCCAAAATCTACAAGAGGCCTCGTTCATCAAGCCATATGTAATTTAAACATCACTTTACCCGTTTACACAAAGGTACCGTGGAATTATACCGATCTACAGCCATCAGCATTGTAATATAAACAAGGAATGAGTAGAAGGGGGAAAATAGCGTTAAAGCTTTGTAGTCAGGTATTTTCAAGGAGAATAAATATCACTCAAGGGCTTTCAGTTTCTGGGGGTGGGTACTCTTTACGCCAGCGTTCAAAGATGTTCTCCAATATTTTCGGAGAACTGGGAAGAGATGACAGAAGGGAGAGGAAAATCCCAATTTGCACTACAATAGTACCCATGGTTTCATTTGGTGGTGTTGCACAAGACCTCCGCTAATCTTATTTCATACAGAAATTTTCCCCGGCTTCTGTTCAGGGGTGGGACAGATCTGGGACTCAATGGGTACCTCTAGGTTCATTTTTTTGTTTTGCCAAAGACTTCCCCCATTGTCTAACCGTGTCTTGTGACGCCTCTCTGGAGGTGGAGTTACCATCCATACCTGTTTCACAAAGCGTAAGGATAATGTCCGTAGATCGTATGATGTTCTCAAGGTATGAAGCACATGTCACAAAGCGTAAGGATAATGTCTGTAGATCATATGATGTTCTCAAGGTATGAAGTACGTCACAAAGCCTAAGGATAATGTCTGTAGATCATATGATGTTCTCAAGGTATGAAGTACAGTCATTTTTTTTTCATTTGCCAATTTGAAAGTTAATGGGCTTTGCAATAGCATTTTTTCAGCTAACTGCCTTGTTTAACTGGGGTGATAGTGACAAAAACGTAGCAGACTTGAGCTCTAGAATTTGGAAAGTTTATAGCAGCACCGAAAAGATTTTCTTAGACTAGATTTTAATATTACATTGACTTCTGGTGCTGACTTTTCTTCCTACATCTGATCAAATCTTTCAAGAACCTATGAATACGTCACACCGCGTAAACCGTCTTTCTTCAGAAAATATTGTTATAACAGTTATTAATGTACCTGGGGAAGAAAAAGGTCCGATATCAAGGGCAGAAAAAGGAGAGGAAAGCTCTAGCACGAGTTAGTGTTTATAAATAACAAGATTGAGACCAGTTGAGTTCTCATAAATCATGGGAGGGCCTTTAATTTCTGCTTAGGTGAGATCAGATATTAAGAAGCACTCATTGCCTTAGAATCGGTTTATTGCTATTCTGTGATAACTCGGGTTTTTTACTATCCGTGTCAGATTAGAAGCTGCATGACTTTTAGGAACGTGTTAGGCTGTTTGGCCAAAATCTTGCTTTTTGGTGTTCATTTTTTCTCAACATTTTTAGCATATAACATAATCTTTATTATAGCGTTTTTGTAGAATTTGAAAATAACGCGTCTCGACATATTTTTAACTTCAAATGGTAACGTTCTTAACTATTTTAAGTATTTATTCGCGCTAACTTCTGGGTGCAAAAGCACGTATATATATTTTAAGTTTTGGTACAAATAAGGATGACTAGAAGTCTAACACCCAGGAGCAACTCTTCTGTTTGTAATTTGCCTGACTCTGTAACCTTTTGTGTTTTAACCTGACGGTTTAGTTTTGCCGCTTTTTGCCGCAAGACATCAATTGCAGAAACGTACTGCGTTTTCTTCTTTTCTGTTAAATGTTGTCAGAAGTTATTTTTTTTTCCTACTCTCTTCTTCTAAAAAAAAAAATTTGCATTTTGCCTGCTCTGTTTTCCCCTTCTCTTTTTTGCATGGCATTTTGGAACTGAAAGGAATCAGAATCAGATCAAGAACAAGAAGAAGAGGTAATGTTGCCATAACAGCATGTTGTTGCTTATGCGTACGACTGAAATACAACGCTTGGAAGATTAAATCTGTAGTGAATCAGGCTTATCAATCGTTAGATCCGTGCTATACAAAAACAATGAAGAGGAGTGCACTTAAAGGGATCTTGCAGAAGGCGCACTTTTGGAATTTACTGATTTTAACTTTCTTTATGTTAAAATTTAAGTTTTACTGATTCAGATGCACTGATTTTCGGAGTGTATAATAGTTCCTTTTGCTTTCAAAACAGTTCCTTAATAGTATAATTTTATTTTTTTTTGCTCAAGAATAAGCCATACAAGTGTATTTCTTTAAACTTTATTCTCTGCAGCACAAGAAAAGGGGAAATGGGATTGTTTTTTCTCATTCTGAGAAGCATCCCACATTCCCAACCCCGTTGTGGCAGTTATAGGTGTTTCTTAAGGTCTGACCCCTACACGAATGAGTAAGATTAGAACAGCATCCCTGCATTTTGATGATGTTCAGCTGTTGGAAACAAGCAAGAGTGCCAGCACTGTGACAATAGCCCGCTCCCCAAAGACCATGGACATCTTCTCCATGAACTGCCAAACAGAGTTCAGAAGTTTGGTTGCATGGATTGCAGTTTCCTATTCTAATTACAGAAATATTTGCTATTTCAGTGCTGAAATACAGGCACTGTCAAGTGAAAACAGGGCCAAAGTTTCTAAGCTAATTCCCACTATATTCATTCAGCAGGTAACGTTTCTTCTCAGGTCATCATTCAATTTTGTACCAAAAGCATGAAACTAATTCTTTCAGTCTCTCTAATGCTGTTTGTGCGTTGCCAGTAAAGTCCCCAAAAGTTGTTTTTAACAAATCTATGCTCTGTCAAAGCAGCGTAAGGGCTATTGGAAAACTATTTTTCCAAACATTGATGACTTCTTATCTTTTTATATAAGAAACTAAAGCTCAAAAAGACAAGCTCATGGATGGCTAAAAGCACCTTTACTTTTAAATTATTGTTTTGTTTGCTTTAATTTTTTTATTATTTTATTTTTATGTTAATAATATTAATTAGTATGCTGACAGAATTCCAGACTGATTTGGAGGAACTCAAAGTAAGGGGAATGAAAGGATCCCAGGTTACCACGTAGGGCGAGGGGTGCATCAAAGGAATTCATACTGTTATGGATCTGTAATGCACACTGCTAAGAGTGAAGATTAATAATCTGAGCCTAAATGATTGCAAGGCGAGTGTCGCCAGTGATTTACTTGTATTCATTTCCAGTTTATGGAGAAGCAAGAATTATTAACATCTGAACTGAGACAGTATATTGCATTTATCTTTATAAAGAATACCTTCAAACAAGTAAAACCTTTGCTACACTCACTAAAAAAACTGTCTTGGGGGCTTTAACACGCACGGTATATTGTAGCAACAGTACTGCATCGCTGATTTTCATTCCTCACAGTCATCCTACCACCACAAGTTTGTATAGGAAATTAAATGTTTAGTGCTACTTCTAACTTTGCATACATTTGCATATCCACATTTAAAGAGCAAAAATCTTTTTTTCCTTGTGTGGACAAAGGATTGTGCTAGCACAACTGAAAAAAAGTCAAACTACAAGGTAACTTCAAAAATTGGCTTCTCGAATCTTCATAGTCCGACGTTGCATTTTTTTTAAAACTGTTTTCACTAAAGGGCTATGTTTTCTTTTGAGTAACGGTTAAATTGTATGGCCTTTTCAATTTCTACCCAAATACGCTCTGAAAAATCAAAAAGATGGCCTCTGAGGGCCAACTGCTTCCGTTTAGAGGTATCAGTGGTGCTGGTGCCATCAAGTCCTCGCTCTTGGCTTAGGCAGGAGCAGGGCTGCAGCCATTTCTGCACCCGCTTTTCATCGCCACAAAGTACAGGGGCAAAAATGCAAAATGTCATCTCAGAATGAATACGTACAATGAAGCTATGTGTAAAGCATACTGGTTGCCATCCAGATGGGGCATGTGCCTTCAGGTGACCACAGTGGACATTTTTGCTTTAGACGGGAAGAAATAAACTAAGAACAATGCAACAACATAGTCAGTGTTACAAAAGTCTGGGTCCTCTATACTGCTAGTCATGTTTAAAGAAAATACATTGCAACGTTTTGCATCTACTATTGACCATAACCAAAGCAAAGTAACCATTTTTCTGTTGTTAGAAACACTAAACAAATTAAGCCATGCTTTTACCATTATTGTAAATACATCCTTGGTTCATTTAAGTCAATGAATCTGTGTGTCTCCATACATCTAGTGGATTTGATTCAACCAGTACTACTTCACTAGTGACTTCGTATATGCCAATTATATTTGAACTTTTAAATTTCCTCCTTTTTTCTCTTCCAGATTGATATGACTTCAGAAAAAAGTAAGATTTTCTTTTGTTTTAAAAAATGTTATAATGCAGTTTGTATGAAAGATGGTGTTAAGAGTAAAGATAAGCATGAAAGAGAGCTAAGCTTTAACTGCTATTGCTAATAACATCAGTACTTTAAAAAAGTAATAGAAAACAATTTAATACCAAAGCAGCTATCCAGTTAAATACATTTTAATGTATAAATTAACAAGTAATACAGTTTAAAACAGTTCATCTAAGCATTTACTTTCCTTTGACATCCCTAGTGATCCCGCTATTGCTATTTTGCTTGTATGAATGCTCATCCCTCCATTTTTTTTTGTTTTGTCCATTTGTTGACACACATCGTTGCCTCATATTTGAGATAAATGACAGTATCACTTTTAATGAAAACGTAATTAATGCTCCAGTATATTTCATTAAACTCATGAACTACGAGCATGCAAAAAAGTGATACTGTCCGAAGTAATCAGGCTGTTTAACCCTTCTCCCTCCCCCCCGCCCTCTGCTGTGGTGAAATATGACTGGAAATAGGATTGTTAAGCTTGGCACAGCATATATACCCTTCGTATATACAGAATCGAGCCATTAGTATTAGAAACTGAGGGTGAGTGGCTCACAACGCCCAAGATCTCCTTTAATGAAGATGCAAATCAAACATATATTCAGTCTGAAGAGTATCTCTACTGAGAGCTGTTTTCAACTGCAGTGATTTCTTAAACCTGTTTAGGAAAAGAAGGACTTATGTCTGGTTTCCAGTTCAAAGTGCAATGTCTTGCCTTTTTTTCTACATTGCATTTTGAGGGTTATTTATTCTTGATGTACTACGTACATGTTTTAATTGGAAAGACAACGGCACCATGATCCTGAAGGTCAAATGGATGATCATTCCCCTGTAACCTCCTTTGTCTAAAGCAGAAATGCTTCATATAGAGAACAAAAGACATCAGGGTGACAAAATAGCTAATAACGTGGTGGGAAATAGTATTCACCATGATTAACAACATTATTAGTATTAGATTTTTGCTCTAATTCATTATTATTTACACCAGGACAACCAATTTCATCGAGGTGGAAAAGACACACCATAGCATAGCCAGCAGAGTGGAATTTCAGTTGCCTCGTGACTCACCTTGGCCATGGGAAATGGGAGGGGAATTCAACAGAACAGTAAATATACAGGCGAAAAGGGTCTTGAACGCTCCCCTTGCTACATCATTATTTATTCAATGCAGTACACCCACCGTAAGGAAGGTGGCGGGGTGCGGGTTTGGGGAGGTTGCTCTGTTGTGACTGTCACAGACGCATCTAAACTCAACATAGCGCAGAGCTGGAGTTTGTGGTGACTCCTCTGCTGGAGGAATGAAAATACCAGTCAGGCAGCAATTTCGTTTTGCTGCTGCTTCTTTTGGCTTAATGGAGAATTAGTTTGAGAATTAGGTAGAGCAGCTGCAAGCAGAAGAGTGAGAGAGAGACACTGTTCCCAGGAATCGTTAAAAGTATAATTAACAAACACGATAGAGACCAACAAGTGCCTGCTTAAAGATGACTGAGATGGCTCACATCATGATAGCCAATCGCTGGAAAATATACTTACAACCAAGCGACTTCTTTTCAGACAATTACCCCAGTTCCCTTATACTTCTGCTAATGGTCATCTTTAGTTTAAATAACTTTTAATTGCAATGAGGTAATATAATATTCAAGTGACTGATTTTTTGGCCCAGTAGTTGTACTGTTCAGTAAGAAGTCGGAGTCGCGTGTGCATGTCCTTGGTTTGGGAATAATTATTTACATAAAGGGAAACGGATCTATGAGACAACGCAGAAAGTCTCACCCGTGTCAAAATACTGCCGAATTCCCCGTCATGAATAGGTCCTAAAGGTCTCGGCCAGAACCAGGATTAGAAATGGTGTTTCTGAAAAGTGTGTTAGAGACATTACCGTATGGCCATAGAGTCAGTTCCTTCCTGGGCTGCAGAAGAGTTAATACCAGTAAACAGCTCTCATAAGAAGAATCCAAACAAGTGAGGGCAAGCCAAGAACGTGAGCCAGAAGAGCTTAGCAGTTAGAGCGCTTAGTTTCAAGATCCACTCTGCTGAATCCAAAACAATTTCCTGCTGAGAAAAGAAACAAGTGATAAAAATCAAACAACAAAACCTCCAGAACGCTATCATAAACGGAGAGATTTTATCAGCGTCTTCTGTTTCACCTGTTCTACTTCATCCCTGGAGGTGTTCAAGGCCAGGCTGGACGTGGCCTTGGGCAGCCTGGTCTAGTGGGGTGTCCCTGCCTATGGCAGGGGGGTTGGAACTCGATGGTCTTCAAGGTCCTTTCCAACCTAAACCATTCTATGATTCTATTATTCTCAGAACCACACATTTCAAAGTTACGTAGACAGAGCGGCCACCAAGACAGTTGGGCCACGCTCACCTTCCTTGGCGGAACGAAGAGCTTTGCGATGGAAGCTAGAAACACTTCAGTGCAGGTGCGAAGGAGGCCAACCGCGTCATATCCAAAACCCTGTAACGTGGCAGGGAAGAGTACTGATCTGGGCCGTTAATGACTACACTGCCTATCCTGAAAGATCCTTGTCCTGCACTCTACCAGCTGCGTTTACGGACAGCTGTTGACCATTCCTGACAGCGTAGGAGTTTTCTTACTTTTCTCTAGTAGTAATTCTACCTCTGCTTCCTCACTCTGCTAATTAGCCAGGCCACAGAGAAACCCAGCAACCACACTGCTTTGATAGTACTCCCGGTTTTCTTCCCACTGGAGCTTCTTTGCTTCAGGCTAACTAACTTGACTTTGGCCAGTGAGAGAGTCATCCATTTGACGTTTATGAAAATCCGTATTGCAAAGCTACAGCCTCACTAGATGGCATTCCAGTATGCACTGGACAGTTCCCACTGAAAACAGCAGCACCAAATTTTCGGCACCAAAATCAGCCTCAGCAGTCTGGTTAGAATTAACGCACAGCACAAACATTTGGCATTCATTACGCACACGAGAATAGCGTAGCAAAATGGATATTTTTTACGAAGAAATTCAGATAATTGTGTATCACTTAGGTTCTCCTTATTTGCGTTACTACTTTGACTTTTAGACCGGGGTGCGGAGACGTGTCAAGTTTTGTGTGGTGTGCTACTTCTAAAAGAAAAATGTGCAATTATCATTTCTAAGCATTGCATTCTGTTCATGACTTGCTTCAGTCGTTCAGTGTTTCGTTCTGTTCAAGATACGTTTTCTAGTAGTCCTTCCCAAAATTAATAATTCCCAGCAGGCCGTTAGGGCGTAATGGGAATTACCTCCATCCAACTTGCTGTATATTGATTGCACAGATTAGACAAATATTTCACCACAGTATGTTTTACCTTATTTTCATGTATCTTTAATTTATACGATTAATTTTTAGAGCTATTGTTTTTTAACTGAAGCTACATACCCAGCAGCATTTCAACACCTTTGCTTTGCATGGAAATAACTTGCCTTACATGAATTGTACGTATGTGTCTAGTGTGACTGTCTCTGATTTTCGGTTGCCATACATTACATTTTTGAAAACTTTGAAATCACTTCTAAGTTGATTCACAGTTTTTTCTTATTATCTCTCCTTTTCTTCTCTGTCTTCTCTTTCCTCAGTCAATTCATTAGTTGTCAATGAGGATGTTCCAAGGAAAGGACCATGCCTCTTAAAACAAAAGAATGTTTGTTTCATTGTTTAGGTGTGAAATCCCCTTAGATGAAATGCCGGTTTGCAGCTGATTCAGATCTCTACATATTGGATCATATTTTAGATTACCGCAGAATTACTTTTAACCTTTTATTTTGGTCATTAAGAAAAAAAAAATGTTAACCCAATGTTATTCTGACAGTTTGCTAACACTGGCTTTCTCTTAGAGGAAATCGACTTTCAATCAGTTCTAATGCTTTCCCCCTTTTTTCTTGTTTATTTTTATTTGAACATTGATCTGTAACATCTGAACAATCTTGAGATGCCTATCTTTGTGTAACTTCACTGTGTTTCTTCTGTTTTTAATTTTAAATTTTGTTGTTGTTGTTTTGGGTTTTTTTTTTAGTGGTGTCCTGATTTGGTTTGTTACAGCTTCGATAGCGTATGTGTGGTTGTGCTATATTGATAAAGTCGAGCAAGTTATTTCCTGCCATTTTCCTTTTCAGTTTTTTCCCCACCCCCACCCCTTGTTAGCTTTGCTTTGCTCTTGTACCCTCAGATCTTGTGGATCCACCATTCCTGGCCCATTTTGTTGACCTTCCTACCACTGCAACCAAAGACTGTCATTTTCAGTCCTGATTACATTTTCCAATCTCTATTTTTGATTTCCATTTTACTTTCAATGTTTTTCATTCGCATCAAAGATGACGAGACAGAATCTACAGAAACTTCTATCCTGAAAAGCCATCTGGTTAATGAAGTCCCTGTACTAGCCAGTCCAGACCTGTTGTCTGAAGTTTCTGAGATGAAACAAGATTTGATCAAGATGACTGCCATCTTGACAACTGACCCTTCTGATAAATCAGGCTCCATTAAAGTGAAAGATCTCGGAAAACCCACTGAAGAAGAGCCAGGAGAGCCTTTTGAAATAGTTGAAAGAGTGAAAGAAGACTTAGAAAAAGTAAATGAAATTCTGAGAGGTGGATCCTATACCAGAGAAGAACATGTTGTGCAGAAGTCCCTTTCCAAACAAGAACTTGTAGAAGAAGAATGGATCATTGTCAGCGATGAAGAAATTGAAGAGGCCAGAAGAAACGCTCCTTTAGAAGTCACTGAACCTACCTGTGTAGAAGTCAGGGTAGACAAAGGGACGACAAAAACGGAGAAGCCAGACATGACAGGAATGGTAGATTACCTTACAGAGGATTTAAAAACATATGTTTCGCTTCATGAGGTACAGCCACAAGCCTTACAAGAAGACATAGTAGAAGAGAGATTTGAAGCTGTAGTAATAAGCAGGGATTCTGAAAAAGGGCAAGAATCCCCAAAAACTGAAACACCAAGTCCACAGGAGCAACACAAGCCAGCCTTAGAAATTAAAAAGCCAGCTAGGACAAAATTAAGAGACAAGCAAAAGCAAAAGGAAGGTAAGGTGCACAGCAGCGAAGAACGACCAGGACTAAAGAAGGTCACTCCAGTTGAATCGCGAGGTGAGGAACCTGGTTTAACACTGACAGCTGCTCCTGAGGCTAAAGCTGTATCCCCTGTTATAGAGGAAACTCCTATTGGCTCGATAAAAGATAAAGTTAAAGCTCTGCAGAAACGAGTGGAAGATGAACAAAAAATACGGTCCAAACTACCGGTCAGAATTCAAACAAGAGAAGGCACTGCTGAAAAGGCTTCTAAAAAACCAGTACAAGTCAAAAAACCAGTAGTGCACAAAGCACAACCCCCCGTTTCACCTTCTTCTAAGACAGAAAGACTTGAGGAGACCATGTCAGTTCGTGAACTGATGAAAGCCTTCCAGTCAGGTCAAGACCCATCCAAGAATATATCTGGACTGTTTGAGCACAAATCTGTCAAACAGAAGCAGCAGCTCCCTGAGAAGGAAACAACCCGGAAAAAAACGATTTCTTCGCAAAGTGAAACGAGGCGAGTATCAAGCCACAAGACAGAGAAACAGAAGGACAAACAAAGCACAACGGTAAAAGCAGAGAAAGAGCCACAATCAAAAAAGGGAAAAACGCAAGTTTCTACTGTCGAAATGACCAAGAAAGCTGCAGGTAAAGACCAGGTAAAAGAGCAGAGCAGCAAAAAACCAACTGAACCTCTCCCTCCGGTATTTGATGAGGAAAGTGCCAAAGATACAGCGGTTGTGAAGGGCAGGACTTCCGATGACCAAGGAGATACCGACTTCCAGATCAGCCCTGACAGAAAAACCTCAACAGATTTTTCTGACGTCATTAAAGAAGAACTGGAGGATAATGACAAATATCAACAGTTCCGACACCTCTCGGTGACCGAGGAGGGAGAGCTTAACTTGGAGCAGGTCCTGACCAGTCCTTTCAGTGTTGCTTTTCCCACAGAGTATGTGAAAGATGGATTCCTTCCTGCTCTTTCTCTGCAAAGTGCCGCTTTTGATGGGAGCTCAGAGAGCCTTAAACACGAAGGTGTGGCTGATTCTCCAGGTAGTCTGCTTGACGGGACCCCTCAGATCAGCTCTGAGGAAAGTTATAAGCATGAGGGTCTGGCAGAGACTCCAGAAACAAGCCCTGAAAGCCTTTCATTCTCACCAAAGAAAACTGATGGGCAAAATGAAGAAGCTAAAGGAGCAGCTAGAGCCCACACAACAGCAGAAACATGTTCTCCAAAGGAACATTCTCCAAAGGAAGATGAAAAAGGTATTACTGAAAGACAGCTAGATGCTGTTACTGAGACTAGTAAGTCTCATTCTGACCATGTATCAGAAGAGCTTGTACCTACAGCCTCTGAAGAAGAGGCTGATAAACTTAAAGAAAGTAGCTCAGCTTCCATTATGAAAGATATTAGCAAGGATAAAGAATCCAGAACCACTGCACACTTAACTAAGTCTTCTGAAACACATGACACTGCTTTAGAGCAAGAAAAAGATATAACCCGTGAACGCTGTGTTGTGGTTAGAAGTCCCCAGAAATTGGAACTGTCACTTGCTAGCCATGATAGTGAAAGCTTTAGCCCAGTTGCAGATGACTCTTTGGCTATAAGTCATAAAGACTCACTGGAAGCAAGCCCAGTGCTAGAAGATAACTCATCACACAAAACGCCTGATTCTTTGGAGCCCAGTCCTATGAAAGAGTCTCCCTGCCGTGATTCCCTTGAAAGTAGCCCTGTAGAACAAACAGTGAAGGCTGGTATTTTGGGGCAGGGTCCTCTTCACTCTATCCTTAGCAAAGGAGAAACCTGCCCAGAGCTGGCATCGGTGCGTTCCAGGATTCTCCGTGACCCTGAGGGAAGTGCTGATGATGACAGTCTAGAGCAAACGTCCCTCATGGAGAGTTCAGGGAAAAGTCCCCTTTCACCTGAAACTCCTAGTTCTGAAGAAATTAGCTATGAAATCACACCTAAAACAGCAGACTCACAGGCTCTGTCAAACATACCCAAGTCGGCCGTGATCCCTGAAGTCAACGAAGAACCAGAGGATGATTGCGACAGTGAACCAAAGAAGAGGTTCACCCCTGAAGAGGAGATGTTTAAAATGGTGACCAAAATCAAAATGTTTGATGAATTAGAACAAGAAGCAAAACAGAAGAGGGATTACAAAAAGGATTGTAAGCAAGACGAATCTTCAGTAGCTGCTGATTCAGAAGCTGCATGTGAAGCTGAAGAACCAGGGTCAAAAGATACACCTGCAGTGGTGATGTCTGCAGCTGAATCTAGAAAAAGTTCTTCCTCTTCAGAAAGCGAGCCAGAATTGACTCAGCTAAAAAAAGAAGCCGACTCAGGCCTCTTAATGGAGCCCGTGATCCGAGTGCAGCCACCCTCACCGCTACCATCCAGTATAGGCTCCCGTTGTAGCCCCGACGAAGCAGGTTTTCAACCCATTGAGTCAAAACAATGCTCTATCAGGATAGGTGCAGTTAAAACAGAACAGGAGAAGCCAACAGCAGATGACAAAGAGGAACCACTTGGGGGCAGCTGTAGGGCTTCCACAAGAGAATCAGGCACTTGTCATTCTGACGGTTGTGCATCACCAGAAACTGATGCCTCAAAATGTGGCAGTAGAGATGGCAGTGAGACGGTTAGTCCCGATGCCCCAGTCACACAATGTGGGGATACCCTGTGTCATTCCCTTGGTGACAGTTCTCAAAAAGAAGTTCATGTTGACTCTTCGCTAACACTACAGCAACATGAAAAAGGTGTCAAAACCACTGTGGTGTTAACATGCGCAGATCTCGTTTCTACAGGAGCTATGGCTGAGAAAATAGATGGTAGTTCTTGTGGACACAGTACCGCTGAGTACTCTGTACCACAAGATGGCAAACTGGCTGAAGATGATACCACTGACCGTTGTGCTTTGGGAAGTGATTTGGGAAAAGCAGATACAGATTGTGAAACATCTCAAAGAGATGCCCGTGCTGAGGAACCCTTACCAGAGTATTCAGCCCTTACCACTGAAACAGTGGCACTTGAAAGTTGCGTAGCAGATGCTGCTGAGAGTAGCGCTCCTTATATAGTAAGCCCGTATGAAAATGTGTCTTCTGAACATTTCTTTACTGACTCCGACAGTGAGGTAGGATCTGGTAGAAGTCTGCTGTCTAGGGAAAAATATTCTATTGGAGAAGGAAAAGATCAGACTGGTGGAGCTTTACTTAGCAGAGACACGGGTAGTGAATATCACTCTTCGGAGGAAGTATATATGGAAATAGAGCCAAAACCAGAGGATGCGTTTCAGAAAATGTCACAAGGGTCTTCAGCATCAGATTCCACAAAATTAGCTGAATCTGCCCTTGAGGATGTGACAGATGAAACAGAGAACTTGATCAGTAAAGTTGTCATCACTAAAACTGATGTGGATTCTGACATGTGGAGTGAAATCCGTGAAGATGATGAAGCTTTTGAAGCTCGGGTGAAAGAAGAGGAACAAAAGATATTTGGGTTGATGGTAGACAGGCGATCACAAGGCACCACACCTGATACAACGCCGGCCAGAACACCCACCGAAGAAGGAACACCACTTAGTGAACAAAATCCTTTTCTTTTTCAGGAAGGAAAGTTGTTTGAAATGACTAGAAGTGGAGCCATTGACATGACCAAAAGGAGCTACCCAGATGAAAGCTTTCACTTCTTCCAAGTGGGGCAGCAGCCTCAGGAAGAAGTTTCTTTATCTGAAGAAGTGAAAGAAGCAGCAGACGTGGAATCTTCTAAGCTGAAGAGCTCACCAGATCCATTTTCCCCTTCAGAATCAGAGGACTCGGACATACAAGAAAAAGATACATCAAAGTGTTCACCTCCAGCATCTGAGTCTAGTGATAAATCAGAAGAAATGACGGGTGAAGGTGTCAGCGTAGGCACCGCAAAAGCAGATCTTAAATCCAGAATTCCGATTAAAATGGGTATTTCAGCTTCCTCAAAATCACCAAAGAAAGAAACTGCTGCCTCTGAAGCTGAGCCCCTCTCCGAAATGGAGACTGACATGGTTGATAGCAGTCAGGTGCCTTGCCCTATCTCTCCTGAGCAGTCTGTAGGAGATGATGAAGTAGATTTTTCCAAAGTCACCAGATCAGTTTGTTCTGAACAGGGTGATGAGTCCCCAGACTCTTCACCAGAGGAACAGAGATCTGTGATTGAAATCCCTACTGCTCTAATGGAGAGAGTGCCTTCTTGTGAAAGCAAATCCAAAATTCCTGTAAGAACAGCCGCTGCTGCATCGCAGTCCTCGCAACAATCGGAAAATGAGAGCCTTCCCGCAGACGACTTCCTAGACGGTTTGCAGTGTGAAGGAAAAGATGACCAAGCAAAACCAAAGTCTAAAATTCCCGTCAAAGCAGCTTTCCAAAAAGCTGAACAACAGTATACGTACGCAGACACATCTGCCCGCAAGCTAGAGTCACCCAAAGCTCTTGACTTGACAAGCAAACTACCTATGAAACAAGAGAACCGAAGTAAATCCGAATCTGATGCAAGTAGTCCCGTGGACCCAAAGACTAAACGTTCAATGAAAGCTAGGAGTTATGCCGAGGCAGAAGCAGAGACCAGGGAGAGGGAGAGGGAGATGAAGTTTGAGCTAGACTCAGATGAGGCAACAGCAGCAAGATCCAAGGTATTTTCGTCACGGTTGCCAGTTAAAAGCAGAAGCACGACAGCCTCCCGCGGTGCTTTTAGTCCCACAAAAGAAAGTAAGGAACAGTTTTTTGACCTTTACAAAAACTCCATAGAATTCTTTGAAGAAATTAGCGATGAAGCTTCTAAATTAGTGGAAAGACTCACGCAGTCAGAGAGAGAACAAGAATTAGTTTCAGATGATGAAAGCAGTAGCGCCCTAGAAGTTTCAGTTATTGAAAATGTGCCATCCAGTGAGACCCAGCAGTCAGTTCCTGAAGACATCTTTGACACCAGACCCATTTGGGATGAGTCTGTAGAGACTCAGATTGAACGTATCCCTGATGAAAATGTCCATGACCATGCTGAAGGTATTTGCCAACGACTGGGATTCCCTGTGCGACGCATGTCATGAATTAAACTTTTTGGTTTTTTGTTTCCTTTGGGGTGTGTGTGCGCGTGTACGTATGTTTGTATACACGTGGAATCTGTGTGCCCTTTTCTTTTAAGCTTTTGGTGGTTAGTTGTGTATTTATTTTTTTTTTCCCCCTGTGAGCTGTGTTTGTGTTTTTGTGTTGTGTCTGTATTTTTCTTGTCTGTGAAACAATCTCAAGATTGCAAACCATGAACGCTTATGGGAAGTGTTACCTTAATAAACAATAACACTTCTAAAAATACCTATTGTTTTGCCATTAAACTGATTGCTCAGGTCATGCACGTTTTGGCTTTTGGCTTTCCCTGGCCCGATTCTTAACTATTAATTTTTACTAATAATGAAATATTTAGGCATCGCTTGAAACTGCGACAGGCAAATTCATTTTCTTTTGAGCTGTTACACAAAGAAATCTCCATAAGTTTTAAACAATTAAGTTTTTCATGTTCCTTTGTTTCTTTTGACGGTCTGCGCCTCAAGAAAATTCTGTGTCACCAGCAACTTTAGTGCAAGTTTTCTGGTGTTTGGTTTTCTTCTCACCTACTTGCGTACTACTACTGAGTAGCCGTGATGGAAAGCCATTAGCTAAAATGCAACAAGCCTGTATCGTTAACCCTAAGCAAGTTTCCGAATCCGAGATATCGCAATCCGTGTGTGCGTTCAGGGAAAATCAAAACTCAAATTCTGCCATCCTCGAGTTCGCTTTGGGGATGGGAGGAACAGTCAGTCTCACTGTTACTGAACTAAATGAAGGCTGGCGAATGAACATCTGATTTTTTTTTCCTTGCCTTCATTCCAAGTATTTCGTATCGCTCCCTAATTGAAAGGGTGAAAGACACTTAAATTAACAATATCTCAAATACAAACCATAATACGAAGTGCCATATGGACTGTTGGAACAGAACTTTCACTACAACAGAAAGAACATAATTAGAAGCACCAGTCCAGATGAATTTTTCAACGTTGGCATTTACTAAGGAGGCATGGAAAATTATGGCTCTTGACTTAGTTGAAGTCTTCAATTTAATGATAGAATGACGTTTTAGAATAAACCGCTTGGCCAAAGTAGGCACAGTAGGCACTTCAGTCCTCCTTTAGATTTTCTCACAAAAGCCTGATTTTCAAATAGAAAATGTAGATAGTCCTGTAGTCCTGTGCTTTTTGAAAAATCAAGCTTTTTGTTGGTTTTTTTTTTTTAACCTGGGGATTTACAGTCCTCGCTTTAGTTACCCAGTTGTAGCAGCCACACTTAGATTACAGCAGTTAGAAAAAAAGAAAAAGCGCTTTCCCTTCTTGGGCTATATCACCCACGAAAACGGTTTTTAACTCGTAAAAGGCAACTTGTGGCTCTCTTTGACCTTTAGATCAACAGGATGATCAGGAAAGGACAGAGGAAAGACTGGCCCACATTGCCGATCATCTTGGCTTCAGCTGGACAGGTAAAATGCATGTCGTCTACGCCAGAGAGAAAGGAGGGCAGCATTCCTCCCTGTTTTCATGTTTCTTTCAGAAATAGATTTCCCGATTATCTAAAGATGTTTTAGAGAAATATTTCTGTAGCTCGATGTCTTCTGGTTTACTAAGATTCCTGTAGCCTTTTAGGTAAGGACTCGGATGCAGAGGTGAGGCCTCTGCGCTTGCTGGGGCGTCTCCGGAGGGAAAACTCCTAGGACGAGAGGGTGACAAAGGGTTGGCATCTGTTACCTTACTCTTTCTGGCAAAATGCAACAACTCTAGCTAGGAGATATATGAATACATGAATAAACGTCATCTGTGTTCTGGAACTCCTGAGCTGGAAGGCCTCTGTAGGGATAAATGACATCTTTTCTACAGAACTGTGCTGAGGAAAAAGGGAGAAAAAGGGACCTATTTGTAACAATCACTGTAATATTATGGATTTAATAGAGCTGAGACCGTTAACATTACTGGGGACAAGCGAAAGTAGCACAGAATGAAGCGCAGATGTCTATCACTGAAAATCAGCTCAAAAGCGTTTACCAAAAAAAAAAACCAGAGCTGCACAGAAATCTGTATCGTGTCAAACTGTGCAATACAACAAAAAATTGCTGCAAAAAAAAATTTTAATCAGGTCTACACTTATTTGTATCTATCCCTAGAGCAATACTACGCTCCTGAAAACGAGCAAGGCTCTAGGAGTTAAATAAGAGTTGGATACCAGAGGAAAATATGTTGACTCCTTGATAATGAAGTTTGTGCTCTATACTGTTTTTTTTAGCGTCTTCAGAGTATATGCAAAATATCACTGATAAAGTATCACTGATGATAAAGTATCACTGATAAAGTGCTTATGTTCCTCACCTCTTCCTTTCCTGTCCTCTATTTCAATGCATGGAGAAGACAGGGAGCATGTGTCACTCATCCCAACATGGATGATCTTGAAATCAGTAGGACTTGTGGTGTAACAGATCAGGAATCTGCTGAACGTGCTATATAAATGAATAGACGGTTCTGAAAACAAAATCAGAAAAAAATGAATGCTCATCTAAATAGACATCAATGTTTTATAGCGTTTTAGAGAGGGCAGGGTAATACACCTGCATAAATATTCCTGTCTTGTATTATGGTAAAGAGCGATTATAGTAAAGATTACCATGCCAAATGTTACTTTGGGGGATAAAATAGTGGTGGTTTTCTGTCCAAACTTATTTGACAACCTAGGATTTGAATCTAGTGTGTAGTTACTGTATTTTTGGTGAAGTTTGAAGTTGCACCAGTTTACGAGCCAGCCTGGAAATAAGGTTATCTGGGGGTTGAGGTTAGGGTTCCCTCCACCCTGTTAGAACATGACACCCTCCAAAGTCACATCCATGCCACTATAGCGATAACGACAATGGAATAGAATACAAATCCTTTTTTTTTTGTGAAAGAAGCAGAAATCTGGAGACCAGGAATAGCAGCAAGAATCTCACAAATTCTCTGTTGCTTTTACTCATTTGATGACCTATTTCAACAATTGCGTCGTAGTTTGGTGATGGCAGAAAGCTGCTCCTGGTTCTGGATACAATAAAGGTGTTACAGACTATTGAACCTTTTCTCTTTTCTGGACTGCAGTCTGAGCCTATGCTACATCACAAAGACATCAGTTATTCTTAGTTTCACATTTCCAGCTTTTGGGTTTCGACTGTAATTCACAGACATTTATTTTTCTTTAAATGAAACAAGTCCAGGGCAGTAGGAGTATTATGCTTCAATCTGGCCCTACAAAATGCCATCACTTAAAATGAAGTCCTTTACTAGACTTTGATCAAAGTTTCTGAAATATTCAACATTTCGGAGGATAGAACCTGCTGAGCGCGGTGCTCTGCAGCTAGAGATATTTTTATCTGCTCGTGTGCTATTTCTGCAACTGCGCTCTGTTTGACGGCTCGCCGCTGCTAAATTTTGTCAGTAGCGCTGTGCCTCTGAGAACTGGGAACGGCAGACACAAGAAAGAAAAGCTCCCGCAGACCCATCGCTTCTAAGCATAACGCGTTTCTCTCTTTGTCATGAATTTAGTGTTTAACAACGTCTCTAAATATAACACAAGGTACATAGAAGCAAAGAGAAATCACTTTCAGAAAAGTTTATAACTCCCTTTGCTGCTGACAGCCGTAAAATAGATGTTGGATGGGGAGAAAGAAAAAGACATCTTTACAGAGACGGATTTCTTTTTCAGAGCTGGCAAGAGAACTGGATTTCACAGAAGAGCAAATCCACCAGATCCGAATTGAAAATCCTAATTCACTTCAAGACCAGAGCCATGCACTCCTCAAATACTGGCTTGAAAGGGATGGGAAACACGCAACAGGTTCGTTTCCAGAGATAGTACATATAACTGTCTCCAGTTTGCTCGTTGAGGTGACAGATGTGTATTATAATCACAAAAAAAAGAAAATTTGGGTAAAATTTAGGCTCTAGAAAGAATGACCGTAGATTGTACTTAATTTTTGTTGTAAGCTTGTCTGTATAACATGGCGTATCAGAGGATTCTCGGAGAAAATAGTTTAATCCTGTTTATTTGAGGGCAAGGCAGAACATCTTGCAGCAAAGAAGTGGAAAAACACTGAGCCCTCTTTTTCCTAAACTGAAAAATGTTTGGGGAAACCAAACAAATTTGTTAGAGGAAAAAACAAAATGAGTAGTAATTTTTATAGGCAGCCCTTCAGTTAATTTTAGATTTTACATAGCAATGCTTCTAAATGCATCTGTGTTTTATATATGATGTAATATTGCTCAGTATCCTATATACGTCCTTCATATGGAAAATAGAAGGGAGAGAGCGTGTGAAATTCTTAACTCAGCTACACGGTGTCGTTCTAATGCCACAGATACCAATCTTACCCAGTGTCTTACAAAAATCAACCGCATGGATATTGTTCACCTAATGGAGACCAGCGGCATAGACTCCATGCAGGTCCACGGCACTCGCACCTACGCAGAAATTGAACAAACGATAGGATTGGACCACAGTGAAGGTAAACGCCTCCCGATCCAGACTGCCCAGGTTATCTCCTCTAAGCGCTCGCTTCTGTTCTGGAACGTTTGACTGGGATAATCCGTTAACAGTATCCAGGGTATTGTAATTCTGCTGTGATGCTGTGGGATTTCGTAAGTTTGAAAGTTCAGTAGGTTAGATCAGTGGTTGGAAACTCAAGAAAGACCTCCAAATTATGGGAAGTAAAATTCTCATTTCTGGAAGCGATACTTTTACATCCTGAACTTAGTATTGAATCAGTAGCTTGGTAAAGTATCAGACAGCTGCAAACGTCCCATCTTTAAGAGAATGCAGGAATAGAAGCTTGGTTGCTCTAATTAGCATTCTAATATTCCAACCGATGAGTTTTAGAAGGTTAACCTCCACGTCCAGCTCAAGTTCAGTACAAGCAGTTATGTTTGCCCCCGAGCTATTCTCCAGAGTTCAGTTAGGTTCCTAGTGAACGTGGCGAGTAAGGAAAATCAGAAGCCCAAGCTTGTCACTTGTAGCCTGTGGAGCAGAATAAACGTGTGTGTTATTTCACATTTTTTGCAAAATGTAAAAGCCCTTGCTTTGGGATTAGGGGCTGGGGGTGGGTGGATGTGTTCATATTCCTGGAAGCGCATAAATTGTCTACTTCTTGCACCTAGTCCTGTATGAATTTCCTCGTCTATAGTTGTGCAGTTATTTTTTCCATAAGCAGATAAATAATGGAGGAGGGGGAAAAGTCACTAAAACCTGTTCTGGTCTGCTGGAACAAACCTGTCGTGACTCTTCTTTCATACTTTGAGGGTTTCAAGATTAATTACTCTAGGTAAAATTCTGGGTAAATTTTATTTTGCCTGGATTCACTGTTTGGCAAGAGTAATGGTAATCTGGTGTTCCTTCAGCTACGTGGAGAGGTTATGTCCTCTCCCGCTCAAGATGTCTAAAAATGTCAGGTGATGTGTCCCATCCAGGGATTTTAAATGCACGTGGGGAATGAAGAGGGCTTCCTGCATTCTCATAAGACTTGTAATGACATTTCTCGTCTCTCTCTGGTTTTTTAAAGGGTTTTCTGCACTGCCAGAAGAACTGTACAGTTCAAGACATAAGCAAGAAGAACAACACAGAATCTCTAAGGACAGTGAGCCAACTGAACACCCTCCTATTGTCTCTGAGGAAGACGTGTCTGTCAGTTATTCTCCTTTTCAGGACAGTACTCCCAGGAGTGAGGCAGAAGTATCAATGGCTGAGCTCCTGAGACAAGCACATAAGGAACAAGTAGAAGCTGAATTCTCAGGGAAACCCCAAGATGTGCCAGAAAAACCATCTGCTTCCCAGCATGAATATTTGTAAGTGTCAAAAGATCAGAATGAAACCGATGCGGAACGGATTATCTCTGCTCCGTGTCATAAGAAGATTTTACTGTTTTCTTTGAAACGTGCGAACTCACTAGAATTTTCCTCCAGTTGTGCACACCAGTTCATTGGTTCTTACCACAGGTTCGACTTTTTAATCCATGTGCAGGAAGCCCTAAGGGTTAGGCGAGAAAGTGAGTTTGTCGCTGTGAAGACAAAGCAATACTCCAGTCTAGTACATATGAAAGAAAAGAGGGATAATGTAGAGGTGGAGGGTTTTTTTGCAAACTGTATATTTTTCATATGTTGTAATGTAATGTTAAGCTTAATGGAATTAACACTAAGGGAATTAACTTCTGGATGGCTTTTTCAATTGAGGTAAAAATTTTCCAAGTTAATCATTACTTACAAAACTCATAACCACGTATTATGAATTAGATATTTTAAAATAAACATCAGATGGCCGAAGGAACAGAAAGAAGTTTTTATACAGACAAGACAAAAATTCTTAAGGGGACAACACGTGATAAAGTATAGATTTAGAAGACCTGCAGCGCAAAGCCTTGAATTCTGATTTGGGGCTGTCAGTGGGGTTGGTTTCATTTGGGAAGGAACTTGAAAAGGATCATGCTTCTTTCTTCCTACCATCCTGAATCAGTTTTGATACTCTGGCTTGTCAGGCCATACTGGGAATACTGTGTTCAATTTTGGTCCCCGCTATGCAAAAAAGATGTGGACAGGCTGGAGAAGGTCCAGAGAAGGGCCACCACGATGATCAAAGGACTGGGAAGCCCCCTGTATGAGGAAAGGCTGAGAGAACTGGGGAGACTTTATCACCACGTTCCAATATTTACAGCGTGGCTACAGAGAAGATGGAGACTCCCTTTTTACAAGGAGTCACATGGAAAAGATGAGGGGTGATGGGTACAAGTTACTCCTGGGGACATTCCAGTTGGACACAAGAGAAATTTTTCCCAATGAGAACAATCAGCTGTTGGAATAATCTCCGCAGGGAAGTGGTGGATTCCCCAACATTGGACACTTTTAAGGTTTGGCTGGACAGGGTACTGGGCCATCTTGTCTATACCATGGTTTTGGCAAGAAAGGTTGGACCAAATGACCCTTGAGGTCCCTTCCAACCTGGTGTTCTATGATTCTAGGATACATGAAAAGAGAAAAGTCAACCTCAAAAGAAGATTCTAGGTGGGGAAGCGGGTAACGTTTTCACAATTAGTGCAAATCAGAAGTAACTTTTTCAAGCTAGCATCAGAGTTATAAGGTTACTTGATAAAACTCAGTTAGATGAGAGTTAGCTTCATATCTGAAGTCACTATTATTCACCCATATGCAACAGAAAAGTATTACATGTGCATATGCTTTAATATATGTATTGCCATTATATATGTTAAATAGTAATGTATGTAATCATATGTTTAAATAACTTGCAGCAGCAATTAAATCATAGCAGCGTTCGACAGTGGAAATAACATTACAAACAAAAATAAGATTCTCTACTAAATTTCTGTTTGGTAAGGCTCCAGAATTCTACATAAAAGTTGGTCTCTCCTCACCTGCAGCTGTACAGCTTGTAATTAATGCAGTAGTTGCTTCACATCCATCTGTAGTGATCCAGTCTCTCTCCCCAGACAAATAATAGGTGATACGTAGATTTGTGAGGGCACAAGCGACAGCAAAGCTCACAGAAATTTTTTACAAAGACCAAGTTTGGCAGAATTGGGTGCAACGTTTCGACATCCGCTTGGAGTTTTCCGTGGGTCGGAAAGATGAGAGGGATTCCTAGCCAGATTGCTCTGTAGTTATTGACAAGGAGTATCAGTTATTTCTAGACTTTGCTAGACGATAGAAGACATAACAATATTTAATCGGTGCATAATGTTCCATTTATGGAGACTGGAAGGCACTGCATAGTAGTCACTTCCCTTGAACTTGTCATCCACAGTGTCACAACTCCCGCAACAGAGAAGTCCACAGCACCAGTAACGGGAAAAGCAGCGAGCGAAAAATCTGCACACTTCAGTGCGGCGAAGGAAGAGAGAGAAAAACCATCCCCACGGCCCCCATCATCTGCTCAGAGAGGTGACTCTCCCATCATCCAAGAGCCCGAGGATCCCCAGCTCCACCAGGGTGACCTCTCGCCAAGGAGAACTAGTCTAGTGATAGTGGAGTCAACTGACGAGCAGACAGAAAAGTTTGGAAGAGGCTATGAAGAGGAATCTTTAGAAAAGGTAAATAACTTTTCCTCAAAGCAACTGACACCAAAGAAACAAGTTTTATGTCTCGCTCATTCCTTAAGATGAGAATATTTTTAATCAGCCTAATTAATCCCCATCTGCAGCTGAGTTTTTTCTCCTTTCCTCCGTGGCTATAAGGGCTATCCATAGTATTTCTGTAGGGGTTTCCAAAGCTGAAGCAAAACCCAGATCCTAAAGCCTAGACTGTAATTCTGGTTCTCCTACCCTTATTTGTCCTTTAGCCTGGGACAGTTATGTCCATGCATGTGAGAGAGAATTTAGTGTAAAATAGAGGTGCAGAAACAAACCATGTGCAAGTGGAGTATTGTGTCCAGTTCTGGGCTCAAGAAGGAGAGGGAATTGCTGGAGAGGGTCCAGCAAAGGGCTACAAAGATGATTAGAGGACTGGAGCATCTTTCTGATGAGGAAAGGCTGAGGGACTTGGGGCTTTCTAGTCTGGAGAAAAGAAGACTGAGGGGGGATCTTATCAGTGCTTCTAAATCCTTAAAGGGAGGGTGCCAGGGGGATGGGAACAGTCCTTTTTCAGTGGTGCCCAGTGACAGGACAAGAGGCAAAGGGCACAAACTTGACCATAGGAAGTTCCATCTAAACCTGAGGAGGGAATTCTTTCTTTTGAGGGTGGCAGAGCACTGGCACAGGCTGCCCAGAGAGGTGGGGGCGTCTCCCACTCTGGAGCCATTCCAAACCCGCCTGGACGCCATCCTGTGCCACTGCTGGAGGTGCCCCTGCTCTGGCAGGGGGTGGCACTGGGGGAGCTCCAGAGGGCCCTTCCAACCCTCACCAGTCTGGAATTCTGTGAAAACTGAAAAACAGACGTCACGAAAGACAAAGTAATAATGTTAAAAGCTTATGAAGAAAGGCAAGACTAGCCCAGCCCAGCATGAAGAATGACATGAAAAATACTGTAAAGTGAATTAAGTGGAAAAGAGGCAGTGGGATGTACATTGCAGAGTACTAAGGATGTACTGGAAGAAAAGAATGTGAGAATGGTGTTTATGTAGCATGGAGGCAGTAAAGGGAAATGGAGACAGGAGGTGGAAGAGAAGAACAAAAACTGCGTGAGGTAGGTCATCGGTTGTGTAAGACAAAGGACCCTTATTGCAATGTTTGTAGAGGGGGAAGGCGTCAAGAGGCAACGAAAGAAAGCAACTATATGGCTTTTAGTGGGGAATTTGAACTACTCGGCAGATAAAGATTTAAGAATAAACAGCTTGTTTTGCCTGTTCTAAGTGGAAGAAAAGGAGAAGGCATAATTGGGCAGGAAATTAGTTTTATCGGTGAAGTTAGAGCAGAGAAAACACAGTTCTACTTAAGCAGAAATGGTTTCCTGTTTTGACATTCACCTGGAAATAGGCTCTTCTGTCTTTGCTGTTTACGTTGCCAAACGTACCACCTCTGGAATGAAGAGTTTCAGAGCTCTGCCTCTGGGATCTGAGAAGAAGGTTGAATATAAAATGTGCAGCATAACTCAGATGTTGAAGGATTGGCCTTCCAGTCCCTAAAGGGGCCTACAGGAGAGCTGGGGAAGGACTTTTTACTAGGGCATGTAGTGATAGGACGAGGGGGAATGGCTTCAAACTGGAAGAGGGCAGGTTTAGATTGAACATTAGGAAGAAGTTTTTCACGTTGAGGGTGGTGAGGCACTGGAACAGGTTGCCCAGAGAGGTTGTTGAGGCCCCATCCCTGGAGGTGTTCAAGGCCAGGCTGGACATGGCCTTGGGCAGCCTGGTCTGGTGAGAGGTGTCCCTGCCTATGGCAGGGGGGTTGGAACTTGATGATCTTCAAGGTCCTTTCCAGCCTAAACCATTCTATGATTCTATAATTAGCTACAATAGGACTCAGTGCAATGGCTGCTGTAGGTAAGGCTGCCCTCAGAGATAACGCACTTCTTTTTTCCTCCAGTTCTTTTATTAAACTAAAACAACAACAACAACCAGCACCACCAGAAAGAAACAACCCCCCCGTCCCTTATTTGTTTTCCTCCTTATGCTTTTATACTGTTGATATTTCCCAAGTAGTTCTTTTCAGCTTCCCTTTGCCTCCTAACCTCTTCATTTAAATTTTTAATTCTTCCTTGCGCAGGAGAGAGAACTTCAACACTTGCTACTAACTTTTCTTGATCTTTCCAGTGCCAAGGCTATCGATACATTCTCCTCTAGTTAAAACTGTTTAGTCCTACTGTCTATATGCTCCACTATATACTTCCTGGTATGGAGGATTAAAAGGCTTTCATTTAATTTTCTCTGTAATTAGTACAGAAACCGTATGCAATATGTATGAATTCCATAGTTGGAGTTAGTAATACCTTGTAGTCTACCTGCAATGATGTCACGCCACAATTTTGAGGCTTATCCCTGGCAACTTTAAGACCACTAAGAGCATCCTATAGAATCGGTACCACAAAGGTTCATCCTTCTTTTTTCAATATGCTAATGAAGAGCTAATGTATAGTCAAGTGGCCAAAGCCTCCCACCCCTCGTTGGTGTTTCACAGCTTAAAGTCAGGTAAGAGGCCAAAATCCTAAAAGCAAAAAAATTTTCAGAAGGGAAGATGGTTTTAGATGAAAACAAGAGAGAACCTGTAAGTATTGCTAGTACCAGATACAACAGAGCACTGCTTCCATGCTTCCACCAGGAGTTAGCAGAGGAGTTAGGTGGGCTGGAGACCAGCTCGGACGAGGACGAGATGGTCACTACCAGGGTCGTTCGTCGCCGGGTGATTATTCAGGTACCGAGTGTTGAACGGTTGCACGAGCCTGTGGTGACTGGGCCCTGGTAACACCTTTAGGCATGCTGCTGAGACAACCACTTGGTTGGTGTCGCACCTCAGGCTGGAATGCTCCTGAGTAATGCATGGGCGTTGGACAAGCCATTCCAATACTTCTTCTTGAAGGGAAGATTACAGTAATACTGCTAACCCAACTCTAAATTCTGTTAGGTGCCTCAGTAGGAGGAGGACGAAGACTTCTCAACCCCGTGCACAACACGGTCAACTAACATATATTTGCCTGTCCACTGTGGCCTAACTTTTCTTTGCTTGCCTTTCCTAAGTATTTATCTGCAGAACAAATTTTCTTCTAACTTTTCTCAGATTCTTTTTTTGCATTCTTTAACCGATTAACCAATTTTAAAATTGCTTCTTTAAAGCCACCTACATGAAGGCCTTGCTTCGTAAAACTTTGTTCTTTGTCATACAGGCTGATAGTATGCCTGAAATGCCACCAGAAACAGTCACAGAAGAGCAGTACACAGATGAACATGGCCACACGGTGGTGAAGAAGGTATTGTCAGTTATGCCCCTTGCTACCTTCTTACTGTCCTACAAAAGGAAGGATAAACACACCCACACGCGTGCTAAATTTTCTTTTGTGAAGGGACATGATTTTTAAGAGTAGAGCGTGGAAGGAACCAGAATTTCTGTTCATGAGAGATTCCAGAGTTTGAAGAATTATTTCAATTCACGGGATCATTCTGTATTACAGTTTAGAACTTAACATGACATATTTTGTTAATCTTCCCACTTAAAGCCACTGAAAATTCTGCATAGATCCACATTTCTGAGGAAAAGGTGTTTTTAAAAAAAATAACAACACAAACATACCACCACAATTCTATCTAAGATTACGTGTGCTTGTATTAATGAAGCTAATGGAAGGCTGGGTCTGCAAGAGTCATCTAAATCCAGACTTCAGATCTTCAAAATCTCCCCTCAGCTGCGCCTGACCAGGTTCCTAAAATCCTGTGTCTGTACATACAGTTCAGTTTTTATGGCGCAAAGAATATAGAAAGTACTTATTTGTGCAATGGCCTCGTAAAAGAAGCGTTTTTCAGACCATGCTTATAAAAGTGAATCCTGCGCAGCATGGAAGTGGAAGAGGAACTTCCACTTCCACAAGTGCTCCTCGCTTCATCTGACAACTCAGTGCTTAGAGAACTGGTCTAGGACTTGGCTGAATTCTGCTGGTGGCAAACTCCACCTTCTGTCTCCCAAGAAAACATCAGAGAGCCTCAGCTGGACAGCATGTCTCTGGAAGCTGTTTGAATTCATCTTAAGACAAACAACCCCAGTCAAATAGTCCTGGACACGTTGTGCAAGAGTGCGCATGACTGTATTCTTCTGGGTAGGTCCATGCCTGGGAGGCCGTCACCCTCAGCTCTGTGCCTCCTGTGACACAGTCTGATTGAGCATCACAGCAAATTAGGTTTTGGAAAAAGCGGGAGGTAACTGCTTAATGTCACCTTGTCAAAAGGGGCTGGGAAGGCGTGTGAAAATGTAGAGCTCCAGGTCTTCCCCAGAGGGATGCACACCCATCCTCCTGAGAAATTTATCTCATCTTGAACCCTCTCGTTCTCTTCTGCTCCTCTTTGTTTGGCTTGCCAATGCCTAGAAAGCGTCAGCAC
>VUYV01000686.1:19856-35628 GCA_008711295.1 Anarhynchus alexandrinus | reverse complement strand
CTACACTACACAGTTACATTAGGTTTAACTTACTGGTGTGTTCTGTGCTTTGAAGAGGATAAAAATAAAAAGGTTTACTTTCATGAAAACTGTTTGTAGAGCCAGGTAATTAAAAAGAAAAAAAAAAACAACCCGAAAAGGTAAGTGCTTTTCAGTTTATCGTTTCCTGTCTTAGTTCTCCGTGTAGCGCTACAGACATTTATATCAGCAAAATTAAGGTTGTGACAGAGGGCAGGCAGCTAGCGATAGCGCTTGCTTTCAACTGTACTGCAGGTGAAAGCAACGCTTAACAAGCAGTCATTAGAAATGCAAAGAAAGTAATTGCCATTCTCTCTTGCCAGAATTAATCATCAGAATTAATTCTGTAAGAGTAAGGTAACAAGAAAACAAAGTAATTTTTTTTTTTAGTTCACCGACCGTACCAGAGCTATTCTTTACCACATGGAACCCATATACGTTAAATTTGTATTTTGCCAATTAAAGTTGTGTTTGTCACTTTCCCGTGGCATTCGAATATTCTGGGCTGTTGCTCCTGTAAGAGTCCTTTGGTTTTACAAGTACGACTCACCTCTCAGAAAAAGATCTTAAAACTGAGATATGAGCTGATACCGCTAATTCTTCCTACCTGCGTGAATCCAGCAGGGGTGCACAGCGAGAGGTCTGCTCGTTAACTGGTGTGACTCCAGTGGCCCTGGCAGGTAAGCCAGTACAGGGCAGCCTGCGGCGCGGTGGAGAGTAACAATATCCCCGCTGCCCTCAGGCTAGTTCAGGTCCCAGAAGCAGTTTTCACCCTGCCTGCGTAGAGCTTCTCCGCAGAATAAATGATCCCGGGCTGTTCCTGCTGTCTGAACCGGCACGTTTCTTAGAATGTCTCGTTCTGCAGCTGTAGAGGAGGTAATAAAATATACCCTCGCTATTTTGATGCGTACACATAGAAAGTGAGACACTTCTTATATTCTCGTTCTCTGTGGCAATGATTAAGAAAGAATGATGGAGTAACTAAAAGCTTCGTTAGTATCCATTCTGTAATTCATAGCCAGTATACTTCTGCTTTCTCACCTTACAGGTGACCCTGTCTGAACCTGCGGTTTTGCCGAGTGCCTCCAAATTCCAGTCTGAACCAGTGGAAGGCCGGAAGGTCAGCAAAGTCATAAAGACCACTGTAGTGCAAGGAGAGAGAACGGAGAAACACCTGGGGGATGCTAGCTTAGCTACTGATCTTCCGTCAGCCAAAGAGGACTTCGAAGAGGTAAGAAATGCTTTTTTTAAATATAAATATTAAAACAAGTGTCACAACACACCTGGGGACAAATTTCACTCTATTGAAAGCGTTGTTGGTGGAGCATCATGCTCAGCTACTGATTTTAAACCTCTGTTGTTATACTCAGCCACGTTATAAAAGGATTAGTACATAAAGCGTGGGTATGTGCGGGAAGCTAACATGACAGAATTAGCTACGAAACCTTTTAAGATTCTCAAAAAAAAAACCCATGGAGGCTTTAAGTACCGTTGTTAGAAATCACAGGTGTGGTTACTGTTAAAGAAAAAATTCATTTCTACGTTACCCGTCATGGAGCTGATTTTAGAAATTGATACCATTAAGTCTGCTCTCTGGGTAAGCTGATGTGTTTGTCCTTGAAAGGCAGAAATAGCTACCAAGCTAATTAGCTCCTTTCTTGCTTTTATGCTTTTTTCTGATCAGTTTAGGCGTTTCAGTCACAGAAAAGTGATACTGAATGAATATAGCTTTTTCTATAAGGAACCGATCGCGCTTTCACTGTTAATCCATTTTCTTGTCCCTTTGAATAACACATGTGAAACACATCCTAAAGATTCCCGTGGGTAAAAGCTTTGTGTCGTTAGATGCAACGTAAGTCCTTGGTTTGTTTTTTCAAAATTGATAAAATACCTACATGGATGCAACATGGATGTCACGTTCTGGATATTTTCTGCCGTACAAAGGTTATTACAGCCTGCAGGACGGCAATAAGCGCTAAACTATGAGAATGAGATGCCAAATTTTCCCGTTACGGACATAGACCCCGCAGCCAGATCCCTCTCTCCGGACAATTAACAAAACAAGCAGCAAAAACCATCAGGGAGAGGTTCAAAGAAATGGCTTGGGAAATAACACTTTTTTCCCCCAGTTTGCAGCTTCTAGTGTAGTAAATTGAGAATCCTGCGGAGGATGCCGCAGACGAACCCACATCCAGCCAGAAGGAAAATAAAAAACGCTGCCTTTTTCGTTCTATATGTCTGTTTTCTATCAAAGTATTAGCAAGGGCAGATATTCTGTGGAAGAGTTTGCCGGGCTCCGTTCCCTGCTTCTCCCGTTCCAGTACAGTCGGGGCACAGGAGTATCACCCGCCCTTTCTGTGTGCACCGTCTCCGTACCGCTGGCACCGAGAACGGGCAAATGGGAGCAGCTATAAAAGAAAGAGTATTTTCTGTGACAGGAAAAAGGTCACTGTAGCAGCTGTCGTGAATAGAAAGGATGAGTTCTGCAAGTGCGGTACTGCGGGGCCTTGAGTTGTTGGGCCACCTCAAAATTGAAAAGAAGGTACCAAGACATCCTTCAGTACAATTATTACTAAAATGAAACTATCCAATGCAATAAATTGTAACTGATCTGTACATTTGAGGAATATTTGAAAGGATGCAAACAGCGGGCAGGTGCTTCTCTTATTTGTCTATTCATCATTTCCTCAGCATCATTAATATAAAGCACTAAGGTGCGAAGAGCAATTCTCTCGTGTCCTAGATTTTGGGGGTTTGGTTTTAATTTGACGTTTATGTTTTAATTTGAGGCTTTGAGCTACACAGGTAACCAAATGAAAGTCCAGCTCCCTGCTTTAGTAGAGAAAGAAATCCTGAAAGAGGACGGATCAATTATTAAAAGGTTTGGTTTGGCATGTCAATGAACTGCTACCAGAAAAGGATTAACGAACTCATAAGCAATGAGTGGGTTTAAGCGAGTGCCTGCAGTGAAACCGCTGGCGGCAGCGTCTAAAGCTTTATTTGCAAAAGTACTAAAGATGATTACTAACACTCCTTTACAGGAAGGGATGTATGCACTGGGAAGGTCTACTTTCACTTGGAAAGATTTAATAAGCAAAGGAAAGAGGGCAGAATAAGCCAACCAGTGATGCAAAGGCAATCACTCGCCACCTCCCACAAACAGACAGTCACCGAGCACTGGTCACCTTGGAAGACAGAACCCCCCCGACCCCCCAGTTTCTTCCTCCGCCCCCTGTTTTTATTGCTGAGCATGATTCTGCGTAGCACGACACATCCCTTGGGCTGGTCCAGGTTGGCTGTCCTGGTTTTGTGCCCTCCCAGTCTCTTGCCCACCCCCAGCCTACCCACTGAAGGGGGCCAGTGGGGAAAAAAGGAGAAAGTATCGATGTAAGTAAGCTCTGTTCAGCAGTAGCCAAAGCGTTGGACTGTTGTCAGCGCTGGTTTAGACCCAGATGGAACACATGGCACCGCAGAGGCCGCTATGAAGAAGGTTAACCGCATCCTGGCTAGAGCCCAGCGCAAAGGGGTGTTGCTGCCGAGCTGATTTTAGGGGACGCGATGCAAGAATAACGGCGTGATTTACAGTTAACATTAATCAAGGTTACCTCAAAGATGTTTTTTTTCAGACTGGTTGACTCCGTGATCGTTGGATAATTTGAACGTTATCCAAATAGATGAGAGGATACATGGAGACAGATAGATATACGCATGTGACAGTTGAGCCTTATGAAGAATGAGGCGGGGCAGATAGGAAAACATTTGGAAGGAAGAAAAAAGCTACTGTAGTACAGCAGGTGTTTTCATTCCTGCCACACACAACTGGAGCCCAGGCTGCTACAGGCCACGTATCTTTTACACACCTTTTCTTTCAACTCATTTGAATTGATAGCGGCCATTGGGGTGGTAAAGCCATCGTTAGCACCTGAAAGAACATCCTGATCAAACTGTCCCTGTAATTGTAACAAGCTGTAAAAGCAGTTTCAGTTAGTGGGATGGTGTCAGGAGGACACACTGAGAGCCAGAGGACCTGCTGCATCTGCTTTTGGATGAAGGGTGAACATTCTTGTCAATGCGCTCCATCTAACGGAGCGACCTTTTTTGGTCGTTCAGGTCAAATTAAGAAGTGTCAGCTGTCTGATAAAAATCGAGCTGTTCCTGGCTGAGCACGCAGGGATTCCCGAGCGCGCTTGGCTTCCCGTGGTCCTCTCTCAAGGACAGTGACCAAAATTTGAGCTTCTGGGTAGGGCTAAGCAGGAGACATCCCGCTGTCCTACGACGACTACATTTATTTCCCTAGATCTGGGAGGGACTCGGTGAGGTTTAAGGTTCCGACTAGTAGAGCAAGATGGTTAATGAGCAATTAACAGAATAGTTTAGGACACTAGATTACCACAAAAGTAGTTCTACTGGCTGTCAGAAGTAAGACTTGTTCAGAAATAAGTGTTCAAGAAATTAATCGGCTTAAATTACCATTGTACGGGGCAACTCTGCACGTTGACGTTAGATATGGCAAATAGGAAGGTCTTGTGTGAATTTCAAGGTTTGTTGCATGTCTGTGTGTTACAGCATGTTTTTGCTGGGCATCTAAAACCGTATGCTTAATCAGCGTCTACAGATTAATTGCTATTAGCTTACATTAAAGCGGTGGGGTGTGTTGTAGTCAGAATGCATAACGAACATCTGACCTCAGTAGCTGGCTTCACCTGCCCAGCTACGGTTCTTCTCCTGATATTTTAAAGGAAAAAGCCTGAAAACTGCAGCTGAGAAGGAGCAATTTTTAAAACCTTCAGGAACTGAAAGTTTTAAGACAGTTTTCTCGTTTATTTTGCTTTTTAAGACAGTTTTCTCATTTATTTTGCTTTAGGACAACACTAAATAAAGCCAGCACACAGAAGAGGACTGTGATGAAGGATCGGTATGGGAAACACGTTCACATAGAAGAGCTGGAAGACACGCCAGAAGCACTACCACAGGATGACCTCCAACATGACCTCCAGCAGCTTCTTAGACACTTCTGCAAAGAGGACTGGAAACAGGAGGCGAAGTGAGAAGCTGCCACCCCTCAACACCACCACATAACCATCCGTCCCGTGTGCAGCATTCATCTCCTCTAGGTGTAGACATTATTACCTACATAATCACTGGAAGACACTGCCGTTTCTATTCGTGCAGATGCAGTGAATTCATTTCTCCCCCCACCCCTTCCCTCCCCATATTTGATTTTGGGTTTTTGTTATTTTTCACCCCGTAAGCTAATTTGTGACCAAAGATAGCATCCTTCATTCAGGATGGTTTATCCACCGAATCGTCGTCTTTGTGCTGTACTGGGAATTTGTCAGCGTCGCCACTTCTCGCTGTCCCTTTTGCTTCTGCACTAGCTTCATGAAATCGCATTTGTCAAGCCAACTTCATCGACAGGCCTCTTCAAGTGACTATGTACATGCGTCATTAAAAAAAGGGAGTTAACGTGTAAACTGTATATAGCAAGAGTATTTGGACTTACAAGACTGCAGAAAACACACTGCCTATGACTACAATTAGCATCGTGGAGTACAAGGTCTATTGACACTGCTGAACAGCGATTAATAAAATAACGTTAACGCAACCGACTGCAAACACAGACTGACTGAGGAGGAAGCACTGCAGCTCTACTGCATCCGTAAGACTTCCAGTTTAGGGATCTATTATAGTTAAAGGCTCTAAGAGTCAGGCTAAAAACCTGGAAATTCAGCTGTTCTCGTGAAGTAACAGCTGACTGTGGCCATTAATACGTCTAAGACCTTCGGACAGCCACTTAAAGATTTCCAGAAAATGAAAAGAAAAAGAAAAAGAAAAAAAAAAAAAAGAGTACCCAATTAGGTAACCAACTTGCTAGCAGCTATATCTATGGCACATTTGCATACGGTATTAAAAAATCTTTTAGATCTGGACATGTGGCAGGGTGTATTAAACAATTATAACTACAGTAGTTTCCTGTTTTCATCACTGCTTAGCGAACCACACTGTCTTCTTGGTGGTACTTCTGCTGGACACTGCACTGTAGATAACTATGGGAGAAAGACTTAACCCCACTATACAAGGAGAATAATTAATTCACCGTGTTTTATCAAGATTGCCTCTTATCCGATCCATGCATGTGGCGTTTGAAGGTCAAAACCAAACCCTCCTATAATCATGTCAGCTTGTTGGCCCTCTTAGCACTGAGCGAGCAGTTTTTATCTTCCAATCAAGTGTTTTTTAAAGAGAAAGTGCTCACAATCCTCGAAAGCCAGTTTCTGTTCATATTTTGTTATCTATCTATATATATAATATATATATTTCTAAACCAACCCTCTGAAAACCGTGATAGCATGTCTGCACTTTTATTTTTCAAAAAAGGGAACATAGAGAACTGACGTTTTGGGTGTTCCATACCTTAAGTTTGAAGGGAGGGAGCTGTGTAGTGGTTTAGCATATGTAATGCACACAAACACACTAACTAAATGTTTTTAAACAGCCGATTGGTTTTTCTAATAGTACGCTCAAAAACCAGAGTCAAACAAATCCTCTCCTCCAGGAGTAATGCTTTTTCCAAGCTTATCTGGCCTTCTGCGATTCCAGGGTTGTTTGGTTTTTTTTAATGACTCACTCAGTGCTCAGAACAAGGGCACTTCCTCATTAAGGTACCGACGCCAAAAGCATGAAAACCTCTTGGGAGTTCTGCCTTCCTGCAGGCAAAAGAACCCGAGGTGCCGTGCTAACACTTTTTTGGCAGGCAGGGAAAAGAAAAACACAAAAAATAAACCACCCCGCAAACCAACAACAACAACAAAAAAAAACCCAAACCAAAAAGTGTTTTGGCAGCCAAACCGAACGAGACCCATGATGAAACATTTCACGACGCATCATGGCTTTCTTATCGTCGGAGACAGCACCGGATGATCTTCAAGGATGGGGCTCTAAAGAAATGCATTTCTGTTGTGTTATTTGCGGTGCAGATGATGTTCTGTGTAACAACATAATGGTTATTCACCTCTTATTTTGATTTTTTGCTGTGTTATCAAAGAACTTGAATACTGTGAGAAGAAGTGAATTTTAAGTTGACGAATCAGCATCTTGTTCCCATGGTGATAACACTAATTGAATATATCTATGAGGGCATGTATTAGTTAAAAATTAAAATAAAAAAAAAATACAACACTAACAATACATAGCTGCAATGTGTACAATGGCTGATTTAACTAAATAAAAATGTACAAGTGTTAAATGTAGAAATAATGGCTCACTCTCTTTTACTGCCAGTGCAGCGTAAAAAGGAACAGCACCCCTTTGGGTACCTTAACTGAACTATCGTAATTATAATTTCTCTGCACCCAGCTCCCTAAGATACTCTTTTTTTTTGTTGGGTTTTTTTTTAATTTTTCTATTCAGCACTGATTGGTAAGTGTCGGTCTGTTATAACAGTCAGAATTTTTTAAAAAATCATTGTTAATTGGTTTTTAAAGGGTATCTAGCCATGTTTTCTAGTTATTTTATTGGGCCTGAAATTGCAGATTTTTCCTTCAAATATGACCCGGACTGTTTGTTGCAGTCAGTTACTTTTTCAGTGCCCGCTACTGGGAGTTTCTCAACGCGAGGAAAGATAGGGAAGGAAAATGTAGGGTGAAATTCTGTCACCTCTCGCATCCTTGTAATGCACAGGAGATACTGGGAAGAGTCTGTTTCGTTGCCAATTTAAATTTATCCCGTATAAATGCGCACTGAATGTCACCCCATCAAATCAACGTCCTTCTTGGTCAGACTTGGGCTTTTTTTTTTTTTTTACTGACTCTGACACCAGCCTTCTCTATTTACTAAATCAATACCCGAGGGGTCATGACGTTAGCCCAGACATCGCGGGTGCTGAGCTCAAGGATAAAACCCAATTATGGGGTACGAATCTAAAAATGGCACACCGTTTAAACACACGTATTTGAAGCATCAGCACCTACCATGAGCTGCAATGCATCAGAACGCACAGCGTGTTCAAAACCGGCCAGTTTTGTGGTGCAACACCACGGCTTTTCCCGAATCTGTACGGTTGTAGTAGTAAATACAAAGACCTCGCAGAGAAGGCACGTGGAAAAATGTGAAGTTTGGTCAGGTGACGCTCAACTTGTCTACAGCTGAAGGGTAAAGATCCAACAAGGATTCAACAACTCTACCCTACCTCAAAATAAAAATAAAAACAGGATTTAAAAAGAGCAAAGAAACACACGTAGAAATATCTTCGTCCCATTCGTTACCTCATGTTTGTGCTTTGCTTTTCATGTTTCAGCAGGTGACCATGAGCACTCTCTCTTCCTCCTTGTAATGCTACGGTTTCGGCTTCATGTTCTTATGTCAACACGACTCCGTAGCAGGAGCTGTCAGAATAATAGGATGAAATTAAAAAAAAGGCGTCTGTAAAAGGCTCCAGCAGTGCTGAAGATCAAGCGTTCCTCATAGGTGCCTTAGAGCTTCCCTTTGCGTCTTTGAGAAACGAGATGTTGACTAGTTGGTTGACAGGTAGGAGACAACATTCAGAAACCACCCCACAAGCCACCACATCCTCTCTGCAGGAACATCCATACGGTGGGACACAATGACCAGAACATTATAGCAAAACACTTGCTCGTTTCACAGGGATGCTAAACCTGTCCTGGTCCCATGAGGGGACAACTCTGCCTGACAGAAAGCAGGGTAGAGCAACAGAGACACCTCAGGGCCGTGGTGATGTGGGATGTTCCTCCACTAAACACCGGGTCCTGTTCTCTTCATTACACAGGTGATCGCTTCCATGCTCTCTCCTCCCTTCCTCTGTCAATCGGTTGTCTCCAGGATAACGCTTTTCCCATGTCCTCTCCATCCTGAGATCAGATCAGGAATGATGGTCCAAGCCAGCATCTCCTTCTCTCTCAATACAGAACGGACTCCTGGTGTATTTTTATCTTCAGTTGCTTCTTTCACAGAGCTGAGACATCCCTTGGCCAGGAAAGCTCCATTGGTCTGAGGTGGGAACTGGCTTCCAGCCCATGTTTCAGCCTGACAGGGAGACACAGCTGGATGGCCAAGGGACCGGTTTGGTCCTGGCTCTAGACAAGACACCGAGCACAAGGGAGAAGTTATTTTTCCCCCTCCCATTTTTCAGAAAGCCAAACAAAAAATATCAGAATTACGTCACTGGCTTCGACAGTAGCAGAAGTTTTGGAGAGGACATGGGAAAAGTGAACTTACCCGTGTATTCTATTCAGATACATACACACACACAGAGTTCTCACCAGGCAAAACAAGGTTTCAATGAGGAGATTGGAATACTTGGGAAATATTAAAATCTATTTGCTTAAACAGCATTTACATTCCTTCATTGGTTTTGTTCCATGGGTACAGAAGCAGACGTCTCCTTGGCAGCACCCAGAGCACACGCATCTCACGAGGGAGGATTAAAGCAAGTTCTATACTTGCCCTATGCGACTCTTCCCATCATTCTAAGAATAACCACAGGGCATACGAATAACCCACAGGGCATAAACACGCTGTGCAGCCACTGCTTCCAGACAGACCAGGGCAAAACAGGTGGGGATTCTTTTCTTTTCTTTTTTTTTTCTTTTTAAATTTCAAATCCTTTCTTCCTGAGCTGTAAAGCACAAAAATTTTTCCCCAATTTAATTCATTTATAGCCAGGAATATATTTCTTTTTCTGGTCAACCAAGATCATTTAAAACAAAGAAAGGAAAAAAAAAAAACCAACCGAAATGTCAAATGTACTGCCCTACTATTTACACCTCAGATGATTAAGCCCAGAGAAGTTTTTAAAGGGAAGAGCCATGGCTGTACCCCACCCGGCTCTTAGCCCAAGCCCACTGAATCCAGCCCTACACTTCAGAAGGTTTTGGATCAGGCCAAATTAGTGAAACCTCGTTGGGAAATGGCAGTTAACGGTCACTTCCTAACGTCTCCCTGTTCAAAGCCTTTCAGTGGTTCTGAAATTGAAACAGCCGACAATTTTACCAAAACTGCTATCCAGATCCAGAATAAACCTGTGACTTTTTTTATCGCTACATTTGACGTGTTTATTTCTCCCTCCGAGCGTGCAGATTTGCCCTCGTCGACGCTACCCTCCAGCTTCACCCAGTCCTGCGGCGGGGGGGCCGGGGAAAGCGGTGCCTGCGCCAAGCACGCGGGCAGCCAACAATAAACGAGGCAACTGAAAACACATTTTTAGAGTCCTGCTACATCGCTGTAGGCTTAGGAACAGACATTCTTCATGTCAGCTTTTAAAGCAACACCTCTGCTACGCAAGTGCTGCAAAACTCCGCATTCCCACGCAGGTAGGGTTATTTGTTAATACGATTATTAAGCATCTCTTCTCCCGCCGTCTCACCACGGTTCTTTACCCAGAGTGATTTTTGGTGACTGAGGATTCCTGACCTGCTCTGAATTACGTCAGTGTCATGGCTGCATATCACAGCAGTGCAGGTGCTTAGCCAGGGTTCCGGTTTAAAAATCCGATTGCCTTTATGTTCTATTAATTACCCTCTTCTCCCAACACAGAAATCATTACAAATTAATAAAGTCGCTGAGGTCCACTGATGAATTCAGGGTACAACATGGACAGTGCTCAATAAACAATTATTCTTTTTAGGCTTGTTTCCTTAGGAAACTGGGCAGTGACCAGACATACATAATTCCATAACCCTACTTTCAACCAGGAGTTTAGAGCAAGACTCGACTATCGCAAAGCCATTTTCTATGGCTTTCTCCATCACTAACCAAGTTCTCCACAAATGTTATCTTCACAAAGTCACGCAGAATGAGAAATAGATAGGAAGAAAGGCGGTACAGCCCTGAGTGGGTCTCTGTTGCTCTAACCTGTCGAGTACAGTTGTCCTCTCCCAGGACCAGGATAGTTTTAGCATCCCTGTCCCCTTTGGAGTCAAGCCAAAACCCACACACCAGGGATGCTCGCAGCACTTGGACCTGACCACGGTTTCAAAAGAATTGGCCTCACACTGGAGCAAACTTCAAACCTGGTGGGGGAATGGGTGACGAGAGGGGTCACTGGGTGTGACAGACCAGGACACCTGGGGCAGAACTGGAGATGAGACGCCTGGGACACTGCTGAAGGAGATGCGGTTGTTCAGGATGAGTAAAAGCCTGTATCGGTGTTAACTTTACAGGGGATTATGGCATTTCTTTTGGGTACAACGCACAATCGTTTAGCCTGTTACTTGTATCCTTGTTTCACGTTTTAAGGAAAGTGTAAAACCCCTTTGGAATCTGACAGGTGATTGATCCAAATGTACACACCTGTAAAAGAACAGTGATTTACTCCGTAGGGAAGAGTCACAGCTACTCCCTTCTCTCCTTTTGGGATGACTGCTTTGCATTTAACGTTAAGAATGCATGGGTATTCATGAAACAAAAATTATAATAGCACATTTAAATAAATGAATTTTATGTGGTTTATGGTACAGAGGTCCTGGACCCAAATACCAAGACCTCTCACTTCGGTCACCCTCAAAAGGTTTCAAGAGCAGCTCCTATATTCAAGTACCAATCCCAAATTACTTAAATCATCTCTACAGAATCTAAGAAAAGCGATACACTTCCCTACACTCAATTTCTCCCAAACCATTGCTACAAAGCTGTAAGAGTCTAGAGCACGCGTCACTTTCCACGCGAGAGCTTCTCTATAACACTTTTCCCATAGAAGTTCAAACACATTTTAATAACACAATTAAAGAAAAAAAAAAACAAAAACCAAAAATCATTAAAAGCCTAAAGTAGCAACACAAAGTTTTCCTCCTTTTATTTCCTGGGAAACATAGTGCACGGGGACAGGCACACAGGAACAGACAGACCATGTAGCCCGGGATCTCCTTTCTGCCTGTGGTCAATAACGGCCACTTGAAGAAAGAACACAGGAGCTGGGGAGGCAGAGGATGGCCGTCTCTTCCCTGGCAGCCATCTCCCTCCGTCCGCACTGTGTTCACAGCCCGTGGCAAGACTCTGGTTAGTTAGACTGAACAAATCTGAAAATGCAGGGCCAGATTCTCTTTCCCCAGTGGTTTCACATCATGGACTCCTCAGGTCTCACCCCAGCGCAGGCGGCTCGAGTGATTTCAGCGCCAGCAGAGGAAGTTTCTGCTCCTGAGGAGAAGCAATTTCTTTTGACGTGCCTTTCTCTGGCAACCGGTTACGTCTAACAGGCTTCCAGGTTCCCGTGACTTGGGAACAAGGTACAACTCTAAATCACTGTCAACAGCACAGGAAATCTGTTAAACACCGACAAGTGCTTTCTGAGCCCAAGTAAATGCATTTTGAAAGTCCTCAGCGGCTTTCATAATCTCCCTTTTGCAGTGGACTGGAATCACTCGGATGTTTCCAAAGTGTCCCGATGTGATTATCACATGGAATGATTGGTCATAGTGGAGGGGCTAAAAGCGAAGTTATTCAAAGCAGACTCCCTTATGAGAAACACATCGGCCGCTGTTGGGCATCACCCAACCCTCTGCTGGCAAATGCCAAACCTTCTCTCACCTGAAATAAAAAGCATGCATGAAAGGCCAAAAGCATCTTTACGGGGGGCCTCAGCCTTTGCCTTTTAGATGCTGCAAAAAACACAGGTGTGGAAGCAGAGATAATAGTGTCTTGGTAAACAGATCTTGCCTGCTGATGTGGCATTCTCTCTTTTTTTTTTTTTATGCGTGAAAGACATGGCACACGCAGGTGATAATCAGTAATGAGAAAATTGGCATGTAATTGGATTAGTTTATGCTGCTGGAAGAAATCTCCCATTCATATTGGAACAATAAAATGCAATGACTCTGCATTATGTGCCTATTTCCTCACTAACTTGTTAGTTTCCACAAAAATATTTATAAAACTATCCAGTAACATTTACTTTTATAAAGAAGCACTCAGTTAAAATAGCACAGTTAAAAGCACCTGGCCTGAAAGTATCCCTGATGCTGTGAGGACACTGAGCAAAGCATTGCAGTTTGCCTTTCTTTGGGTAAATGGTTTGAAGAAGAGCCAGCATCACCCTTGCCGAGCGGGATCCCTCCCGAGGGGGTAAAATGCTGTACACAGTCTGTGCGACAGCGTCGTCAGGATTCAACGAACATTCCACTGACGATGGAGAGACACTCTCAGCCTTTCAAAACAATATGGTCTCTGGGTGGTCACCTGGGGGAGAAAAAATAATCCAAGGTTAGATATTTGAGTTTAGCTTGAATAAAAACAGCTAAGAGGCAACAGCCAAGGGCTGGCTTGAGCAAGGCGTCCACCTCACCACAATCCTGGTTCCGTGGTGGATATGCAAATCTGATTAAAAGTCAATCATCTCGTCCCCCCCATAAATAGTAACCTGCCCAAGAGCTCTTGGAGCTCTGCTGCAGGGCAGCAGGCTGCACGCCAGGGTGTCCCCTGGTCAGGGACGCCGCTCGAGGTTATGCCTCGAGGTTCAGAGATTCCTGGACAAAGCAGATCCTCAGTAAGTGACTAATAGCATGGTAAACTTTGAAATCTTAGCTAAGGGACGTGAAGGATTGATTGGGCGTATGTAATTCTTTAGACATAAAGCATTGACCAAGTCTGGGATGAGGATTGGATCCAGCTGCACCCAGATGCCTCTCTGAGAAGGAGGTTTGAAAGCCGGAGGGGGGGGGGTCCAGCATGACCTCGACTCAACAGGAGGGCCTCCCCAGCCAGCCCTCCGTGCAGAATAACCAAGCATGCCTCGCCATCGGATCTTGGTGAAACAGTAGCATTAACCATCAACCTCTCTTATATCCCTGTTGTCTACCAATAAATGTATCGCTGCTTCTCTCCACGAGCAAAGTNTTATTCCTATTCCTTTTATTCCTATTCCTTAGTGTCAAAACCGATGCCATAAATGTGACGGGGAGTTACTTCTCCCCCTCGGGTGTTCCCGACCCTCCGACGCCGCTTCTCCCGGTGGCGGGGGGTGACTGATGGCGCTGCGGTGACGCTGGGGACGCCCCAGGCCGGGGGANCGCATCGCTCCATCGGCAACGGATGGGGCAGGGACAGCAAATCTATGTGGGCTGGTGCAGGGGTGGGGGGGAGGAGGAGGGCAAATTTGGGTTTGCTGCAGTCGGACCCGTTGTGGGAGCAAAAGGGCAGCAGGTCATATAGGCAGCAGCCGTATATATGTACATTTATATGTATATATAGCCCTCGCCACCCTCCCATGTGCCTGCCCTGGTGTTTTGGTGATGCGGGGAGCTGCAGACAGGGGTTAAACACAGCACCCCCAGGGTCAGTGCTGGGGGGGGGCTGCTACGTCCCCCCAGCCCCCGGCAGCCCCAATGGCCCCTCACTCTGCCGGGGGGGGGGTCCCTCAACATCCCCTGTCCTGGGGCAGGGGCTGCACAGGGTGCAGAGATTGGGGGTCTGGGTGGGCCAAATTCAGCCCTGCTTTTTGCTTCTGTTGCCTATCAGCAGCTCAGCGGGCTTTGCTGCTGTTTTTCTCTTTTTCTTTTCTTTTTTTGGCATGCTTTTTTTGTGGGGTCTGGGGTGTTTTGGGTTGGTTGTTTGGGTTTTTTTTCCCATAAGCAGGGGCTTTGCAGCGTCAGTTTTGATGCTTCGCTGACTTTTTCCCCACCACTGGCTGCCCACAGGTTGGGGCAGGTGGGTCCACTGTTCATTTCGCTTCTTTGGCACCTCCAATTTTTATTTTTATGCTGTTTTATTTTATTTGTTTTTTATCTTATTTTTTCTCTTTTTTCTATTTTGTTTTAAATTTTTGTTCTGGATTTTTTCATTATTTCTTTTTTCCTGCTGTTTTTTCATCATTTTTTTCTCTATTTTTCTTTTTTTATCTGTTTTTCCCGGCGTTTTTTCTTTTTTCCTNGAAAGGACCCGCACCGGGGGTGGGCTGGGGTGGGGGGGGGGGGGGGGAAGGGGATGTGATGGCGGGTACTTTTGGGCAGGGGAGGGGGAGGGAGTCGTTTGGGTGCTGCTGAGCCCCCTTCGGGTTTTGTCTGCAGCCCCCTCTGGCCCTGGGCTGCCCGCAGCCCCAGCATCTCTCGGTGGTGGGGGTGGCCGGAGCCTGCGGCCATCCCCAGTGCAGGGGGTCCCCCCCCACGGCTTTGGGGGTCCCCGTGCCGGCTGTGGGGAGCCCCCCTCGCCCTGCTGTGGGGCTGGAGCTGCTGGCCTGGCCGTGCCGCTGGCGTGCGGCCCCGCAGAGGGGCTGTGAGGAGCCCGGCCGTGCTGGGGAGACCAGTCCTGGGATGCGTGTTGGTGTCGGAGGTGGCTCTGGGTGCCCCGACCTCTCCCTGAGCATCCCCGGGGCCGGCTGGGCTTGTGCCTCGCTGCGGGGACTTGCCCCGGGCTACCACCGAGCCCCTGGGCTGCGGGTTGGGGCCGTGGGACCAGTCTCGGGGGGAGCCCAGCGCCTCGCTGGGAGCATTCGCCATGGAGAGCATCGCGTCGTGTCAACCGAAACGATGTGAAAGAAGCGATTTCTCCATCGGGGAGTGAATTTGGGCAGAGCGCTCGCTCCTGGGCTGGGGAACATCCTTTTGTTTCATGGGTTGCACTGTGGGTACAATGTAAAGGAAAGCACCGCAACTTTCCTATTCCTATTCCTTTTATTCCTATTCCTTTTATTCCTATTCCTTTTATTCCTATTCCTTTTATTCCTATTCCTTTTATTCCTATTCCTTTTATTCCTATTCCTTTTATTCCTATTCCTTTTATTCCTATTCCTTTTATTCCTATTCCTTTT
>VUYV01000685.1:67101-212422 GCA_008711295.1 Anarhynchus alexandrinus | reverse complement strand
CGCCGGGGCCTGGCCGGGCCGGGCTCCCTGCTGCCGCTGCTCTGCGCCCTGCTCCGCGTCGCCGCCGACACCAGCACCGGCCGGGTAGGTCTGGGAGCGGGAGGGGGGCCGGGGCCGGGGCCGGGCGGTTCTGCGGGGCGGCGAGGCCGGCGGTGCCGCAGCTGGGAGCGGGGTACGGGGGAGCCCGGGGCCGGGCTGTGCGCTGTGTCGGACCGGGGAAGGGCTGGAAGGCTGCGCGGGCAGCGGCCCCCCGGCTCCAGCCCCGTCGCCGCGGCTGGGCGCTCGCTGCTGCCCGGCAGAAGCCTTCATCCCTCGTAGGGCCTCGTCGGGCCGCTCTCCGGTGGCGGTCGGTGGTGCCGGGCTGGGCTCAGGTGTGCGGCCGCAGCTGCTGGCGGCTCCTCTGCCTGGGCAGGTTGGGAACGGGCAGGCGAGGGCAGCCGAGCCCCCCCTGCGTGCTCTGGAGCATCAGCCTCCCGGAGGAGCTTCCCTTAGTGCCCGTCGGGCACGGCCGGGGGTCCCTTTCCCTCACCCGCCCCCACCTCCGAGCCTGGCCCTGAGGGAAAGGGAACGACAGGCGAGGGTAGCCCCCGGCAGAGCTGTCCTGGCCGGTGTGCTCTGCCCTTGCTGCTCAAGGACAGCTTATTTCGGTCAGACCGAAGGTCCACCTGATCCAGCAGGCTGTGTTTGGCAGAGGCCAGCGCTAGGTGCCAAGGCAGTGGTAGCAAATGTCCGGTCTTCAAGCAGCTTGGCTTTGTCCAGGGCCTTTGGTGACATCCGTGTGGAATAGCGCTGTACATCCATTTACTCGGTGAACTTTGACATGTGTGGCCTAGATGCTGTCTTACACCTTACTTCTGCTTTGAAGCAAGGTCTTTCTTCCCAATGGATTCTGGTGTCTTCTTGTTGCCACAAAGAAATGGGGATTGTTCTCCCTCTTGTGCCTCTCCTGAATGGAGCCCTCTGCGCTGTTACGTTAAGGGAAGATGTACTCCTCCTCTCCCCCCTGCTCTGAGTGATCAGGCTGCCCATGCGAGAGCTGCGTACACAGGCGATTCATCAGCGCTTGTGTGTCGAGGACTGTGTCCAGTGGGTCAGATGGATTGGCCTCATGGCTGGAAAAATCTTACGGGATATGTCTATCTCGTAGTAATCCTGGTCTAAGTATTGAATTGGAGGGCTGGGGTATTGGCCAGAAGAAAGAAACACTGAGGTGTGTGCATGAAAAGTTACGGTGAAAAGTTTATGAAAGCAAGCCTTCATTTGGATTTTATTGGTATTTGCACTTAATGGTGAGTTAATATTCCTTTTTCTCGTGGTATCAAAGTGAGAGGGGGCAAGAGAGGGGAGGAAGAAAAAAATTGTGAATGACCAGGTGTTTTTGAAAATGCTGTCCTTGCTGTTTTGACAAGTTTGATGTGGTTTTATCTAAGGCTGCGTTTTGGGGGGGAGGCAAGGAAAAGGGACAAAGCTCCTTGAGGAGAGTTGGCTATTTCTCTGTTTTCGCAATTTGCTATATATCTGCTATTAGGAGAGGAAATGTCCATCTAACCAGAGTCCCTGCGAACTTTCTGAGTGTATTTTTTTGTGGGTTGGTTTGTTGTTTGTTTTTTTTCCGAAAGAAATACTTCTGTGCTCAGTATGAGTGTAAAGCTGAACCTGTGTTTGCGGGGATTGCCCAGGCCTGTTACACTGTTTGCTTGGAGTGATGGTCCAGAGGCAGCAGTAGGTGGTGGGCAGTGGGTTATTGAGAGCGTGCTGCTGTGGGGACCGAGAAATCTTGTGATGAGAGGGTGCACAGGAGGTCTCTGGAACAAGGGCAGAGCTTGTTGGGCATTTCTGGTGCTCCAAAGACCTAAGTCTGCCCCAGTTTCTCAGTAGGGATGATGGCCATTTGGCAGGTCTGCATTGTCCTGTCAGGACGGGTGATATTAAGCTGTGTCTTCAGCCCTTCCCGGCAATCAGATGATATTACCAAACCTAACCAAAAAAAAGAGAGGTGGTTGAATTTTTGGGGCTAGTTTGTCACTTTTTCTTTTGAGGAAACATTTAATCTGTTAAGTTGAAAACTTACTGTGGCATCTTACCATCTGTTTCTTTCTTTTTCAGGGTTGGTTAAAAACTTACGGCTACTTACTTCCATCTGACAGCCAAATGTCTGCCTTGCAGTCGGGAAAAGCTGTGCAGTCCGCAGTTGCAACTATGCAACAGTTTTATGGGATCCCGGTAACAGGAGTTTTGGACCAGACAACTATTGAGTAAGATTAACGTAGGCTAATTTTGTCTTTCCCTTTCTTAATGCATTGTCATATTACCTGGGTAATTATTCCAGCTACAAGAAGTCCTCAAAAGGGATAGATTTGACTGACTCAGCCAGACAAGTCTTGATTTTGAAAAGGTGTCCCTCATGAAAACACACGGACAACTCTACCTTTTCTTTTTGCCAACAGTACTGTTTGCGTGTGTGAGGAGCAGCTCTTGTTAATGTTGTTCTTTGTGCGTAGATCCCCATTGCTGGTGCACAGGCAAAGCCTGAATCCTGTGAGCTTCTGAAAGTGGAGAACATCAAGGGTTTCATTTATTTCCATCTCTGTCTGGATTTAGGTGAAAATCTGGCTCCAGACATGGCTGCTAATGTATTTCTTAATTAATTGGAGTTGTGGCTCTCCATAGATGCTATAGTTCCTAGGTGAAGTGAGTTGTTGTAGTCTGGTGACAGTAGCCAAGACTACTTAGCTGTTGATAGTTGCCATTTGTTGGACATTAGATGTTCTCTGCTCTATGTTTACCATGTGCTATTTGTTGTTTGTGATCCGTGTCTTGATAGCACAGGAGCATTGGTCTAAATCACCTAGGCTGGAGGGACTTTGTTCTTTGAAGGCTGTTGCTTTTAGTCTGCTGCTCAGTGTGTACTGCGAAGGGTGGAATGGAAGCAGCATTTATTGTTGCTACCGGACTGGCTTCCTCTCATCCGGTTGCCTGGATATTGTATATTGTTGTATATTGGCTGAATCTGTCTGCTAGACCAGGGGAGCATCCGTTGTCTAAAGCAGAATGCAGATAAGGTCTTACTGATACTTTTTGGGGGATAGAAGCATCTCATGGTGAGCAAAAAAAGAAAGCACAAATAATAGAACTTGCTTAGGCCCTGCCCGAGAGTTTTCCCTTCACCTTTTCTTAGTGCGTTAGCAGACCCTTTTAAGGTGTGCTCTGCCTAGTTCTTCATCTCGTTGCTTATGGCACTCTGCTGATAAAAGGGACATGGTGGCACAAAGGGAGCACAAAATAACCAAATAGTGTGAAGAACAAAGGGGTTTGGTTGTATGTCTTCCAGATTACAAGAAGAGGGAGAAACAGAAGGAATTAGTGAATTAGGCAGGAGGAGGTCATCCTGGACTGGGAGTGCCTCTCCAGTGAATGTAACATTCCCACCTGTAGCTCACAGGAAAAGCCCCTTGTTCTCCACTGAGGGATAGAGAAAATCCTGTTTGCTTTTCAAACGAGTTGAAAATGAAATGCTTTTTAAAGGTGGGGACTTTCCATCCGAGATTATCTGCCATTAATAATGTGGTTTGTAAGTCAATGCTGAAGCAGAGCAGAGAGCAAGGTTGTGTACATGCAGTTGGTGCAGCTTGCGGCTGGGATGCTTATGAGTTGGAATTGGGTGGGGGAAGAAGGGGCTACGATACTGGGGTGCTAGTTTGGAAAGTTAGGGAGCTGTTTCTGCTGTCCTTTGGGTGACAGGGGAAGGGAGCAAACTGCATGTGGGAGTCCCTGCTTTGGTAAGTAAAAGTATTTTTCTGGAGGAAAGGACGGTGTTGCCATATTTTACTGAGTTTGTATGTGGGCAGGGGTTGGTTGGTGCACGAACACCCAAAGGCTAATGGGTGAAAAACCTAAATGGTTCCCTCTTCTGAAACACAAGCCTCCAAAGGCTTGAAAACCTCAGCTTGGCTGAGGGTTAGGCTTGAAACCTCAGCCGCCACGAAAGGCAGGTGTGCTTTGCAGGCAGTTCGGTTGCTCTACCTCCATCTGTCCTGGATCGGTAGGTCCATATGTTGTATGGCAGGGTGGAGCAGGAGGACCTACCTAGAAATTCCATGTAAGGAAAAAGAGGTCCTAATTGCTGTTAGCAGTGAGCCTGTATTTTGAGTCAGAGGGGCATGTCTGGCTGGGCCTTGTTGGGCTGTCACTTCCTCAGACCTGGTTGTGGAAGCTGAGCAAAAGCAGAAGAGCTGGCAAGGCAGGCTGGCTCTGAGAGCTCTGAATTACTTGGGTGTTTGCTAAGCTGTTATTTCAGGCTGTGTTATGAGTTTTGAGATTGCAATTATGAATTTTTCTGTCACTTCTGTCAGTGTCATAAGCTCTGTCCCTTTAAAGTGACTTTAGAATCAGAGTGCGAAGTTATTATTTTCTATGGTTTCTTTGTCAGGCAACAAATTATGCATACTCTGTTTACACTTATGGAAGCCTGGAGTTTTTCATCTCCTTTCCCACACGCCCCCAAATCCCAAGCTTGTTCTCCCCTCCAGGAGCAGTACCCAAGTGTGAGAAAGCCACCGTGCAGACGCTGCCAGCGGGAGTGGGAAATGGGAAGGAATAACACCATTGGTGTTGCTTACTGGTACCCGAATGGAAGGTGAGGTGGGGGTCTGTTGAGCAGAGGAGCTGTCTTGAGGTAGCAGGTTGAGGATATGTAGCTCTCCTGTAAGGGGAGCAGGGGAGAATACGTAAAATGGCCTCCTCGTACCCTGTGGTTGACCGTGCCTCAGCAAACTTTGTGTCTGTCTGCAGCTAGTGGGCTGAATTGCAGTTTTGCTCAGCAGCTGGGCAAGGATACAGTCCTGGGAGCGTGCCGGGAGAGAAGGCATGCTAGTGCTTAACAAAACTGGTGACTTTTTTGTTTGTTGTAATCAATCGCATGGCCCTGGAGGGAATCAAGAAGTGGTCTTACTTGTGTTGGAAGTGTCTTGTGTGTCTTGTGCTTTGTCTAGAGCCTCGTGTGTAGGTCCCTCACCTTGGGATGCACGATGCAGCTGTTTAAGGGTAGCATTCCCACCAGCTCAATGGGAGTGACACCTTCCTCTGTTTAGGAGGGTCTTGTGGAGGGCTTGGAGCCTGAACTGGGGAAAGCAGCTGTATCTGGACAAGAGCTGGGTGTCACTGCTTTTGGAAATTACTGTTTTCTGCATGCCAGGCAGCTGGAGGAATGCAATAGTCTATGCCTAAACAGTGCCAAGTATAAATTTGATGATCCAGTGTTATTGGATTAATTAAAAAAAAAAAAAGAGGTGGTGGAGGGGGGAAGCAACCATAAGTGTCTGAATCCTGCTTCAAGTAATTGTCTTTTGTTGTTCTTTTGGATGCGATGTGTTTTTATAAATCCCCTGGAACACAGAAAGGGTTATCCAAACTGCTCAGTAGAGAATGGCTATCAAAAAGCTCAACTAAAGATGATCAACGGCAGCAAGCTGCAGCTTTGTGATTATTTTGCCATTGATCTGCCCTGCTGAGAAAAGAAGAGATGGCTGGACTTGTACCCTGGCCCATGTGATGAGACTAGGGCCCATATGTCTGAGAAATAAGTTGGATCAGGGAACTGGTCCAGATAAACATTCTCAGCTTGACATTAGCACAGGCTGTTGACAACCTGGGTACTGCCTAGCTCTAGCCCGCTAGCCTGGCTTTTTTACTAGGTCTGTTCCAGAACGTGTGTAGCTGAGCTCTGGAACAAACTGTGGTAGAGTATGGGGGCCTAAGTGCAATGGGGTTGAAAGAGGAGATAGGCAGCTGTACGCAGCATAATTCTATTGGAAGCTCTGCAAACGCTGATACCTTGGAAGCTTTGGCTCAGGAATCCCTTAAAGCACAGGGTGCCGGTATTGCAGCTTGCCGCTGGCACAGCCCTGTACCCTGCCCCGTGTCCGTACGGTGTGACAGAGCTGGCAAGGGGCAGGGAATTCGACTATCTGTTATGGTTTGAGAAAACCCACAACATTTTATTGTCATCTAGACAATTATTTTCTTACCCGATGACTCCTCCCCACCTGAGAAGGGGAATTGGGAAAAAACAAGGAAACCCGGGGGTTAAAATATAAGCCAATTTAATAGAATAAGACTAGATAATTGACATTAATAGCACTAAAGAACCAATATTGGTCCCGATACCAATATAAAATATACGAGGATTATCCTCAGCCCATTCTATCCGTAGAAGCTGTGCACCCCCAGCAGTGACAGCCAATGTGGGACACTGCGAGCGCTGCGACTGCAGGAGGAAAGGAAGGGCTCAGGGCTCCGGCACCGGGGCAAGGAGTTCTCTGGATCACCGCCATTAAGGGAGAGAGCACTTTGCAGCAAACTTTCCAATTTATATTGAGTGTGCCATTCACGGTATGAAATAACACTGTCGGCAGCTTGGGTCAAGTGCCTGTGTCTCACTCCTCCTCATCCCTGCACCTTGCGAGCTCAAAAAACACTGAGACCTTGAAACCCACGTACCATAGCTGGCTATAAAGTAAATATTTTCACAAATTCAGCATTAAAAGAGAAATTAGTCCTGTGTCACTCAAACCAGGACACTATCTTTGAGGGAATTAACTTTTGGTTGGGTCTGGGTGCAGTTCTGATCGGGTTTGATAGCCTGGGACTAGTCTGGGGGGGCTGATCTCCCACCGCCTGTGCGGCACGGAGCAGGTGTTGGGCAGGGGCAGCCACTGGTCATGCATGAAAGAGATGTGGAGGTGTGAGGGACTTGGCGATGATTTGCTAGTGTGTCAGCATAGCTAGCACTGTCCTGGAAAGTCCTGGTGACTTGTCCTACACATCCATGTTGGTTTGATAGCACTCCTCACTCCTCTGTTACCTTTTTGTCTTCTAGGTGATACTAGTAAAGATAAAGCAGAAGGTCATTTTCTGACTATAGTCAGGGCCTGACGATGGTAATGTTCAGAGTACTGGAGTTCTCATGAAGCTCAAAAGAGGAAAAACTAATTCACACTATGGTTTGTGTAAGGTTATGCTAAAAACTCTGTACCATATCATATGACTGGAACTTTTAAAAAAAAATACTCAGGAAATATCTAGGAGAATACAGGCTACAGTAAGCTTAACATCTCTCTAGCAAAGTGGTAGAAGCAATGCAAAAGAACATGAATAAAGGACACTTGGAAAAACACCATGCATTGAAGTTGAATTAATCATAGAATCACAGAATGGTTAGAGTTGGAAGGGACCTTGAAGATCATCTAGTTCCACCCCCCTGCCATAGGCGGGGACACCTCCCACCACCCCAGGTTGCTCCAAGCCCCGTCCAACCTGGCCTTGAACACCTCTGGGGATGGGGCAGCCACAGCTTCTCTGGGCCACTGCCCCACCACCCTCAGAGTGAAAAATTTCTTCCTAATATCTAATCTAAATCTGCCTTCTTCCAGCTTGAAGCCACTCCCCCTCGTCCTATCACTACAAGCCCTTGTAAAAAGCCCCTTCCATAAAAGTCGCTTAATATGGCTTTTAGATGTACCGCTTTTCTTTGAAGGTGGCAGCAGTTGTGTGGGCAAGACAGATCCAATTTCCACAGGTTGTTTACACTTCTGAAAGACATACCATACTGATAAATGTAAGGTAATGTAATTGGGGAAGATCTCTGCTAGCTTTATAGACACAGCTTGGGTTCTTGACAGGTACACTACAATATGTATAACAGCTCTCGTTTGCTCTGTTCTTGGGGAGAAGATGGCAGATTACTGCACTGAAATTTGTAAGGACCCATAGCTTTTACCTATAGGAAGTGGACTAAGGGAAGGTCAGCTGCATGGCTGCGTGAGCTGGGCGCATGTGTGTGCGCTGTGAAAGAATCTTCTTGTGAAGCCGTACAAGGCAAAGCGTTTGTCTATTTGTTTTTCATTTAAAAGGTGTCCTGGAAAGAAGTCTTGTAAACCATCTACTGGTGATGGGAAGACACTCCCTTCCTGAAGGTGTGGGGCTAATATTTTTTGATAGATAAGATGAATGTTGTTTAGGCTCACGCATTTGGGCACATATGGACTACTTGCTGTTGGCTGGCTGCAGTTGATGGAGGAATGCCTGCATTTGGAGGCCAAAAGTTGTCCCCCAGGTAGCCAGGAATATGGGGGAAGCCGTGCTGAGGAGAGGGGAGAGAATTTGGTGTCCTGTGTGAGAAATCTGCCAGGATTGGCTGCAATGCTCTCCTCCTGTGTGACCAGGCAGTGGCATGTTTCTGCATCCCATGTCCTGCAATGTGTTCTTAGGCATTGTGTCACAGTGAACGCTTGCCTTTGCCATCAGAGTAAGTGGATCAAATGCACAAAATGCCTGAAGAATGCCAGTGGCTGTGTCCCCAGCAGCAGCCCAAGCAGGAGGCTGTGGCCGGGAACTGCTTGCATTATTCCTGGGCTCTGGTCTGTCCTGGGCTGCACTGCAAAATCCTAAAGAATGTGGCTGGACAGAAAGCTGCTGTGCTGGACCTTTGGAGACCAGTACCTGTAGTTCCTCTGTTTCTGTCCCTGTCTCCATTTTCCCCTGCTGCCACATGCAGTGATGGGCACATTTGTTCCTCCATAAGCCACTTCTGACTTCTCTGGAGTATGGCCACACCAGCAAGCAGGATAGTATTCTAGGGTACAGTCTATTTCTCCTTGTCAGAGAATCATTTAGGTTGGAAGGGACCTCTCGAGATCATCTACTCCAACCCCCTGCTCAAACAGGGACAGCTAGAGCAGATTGCCCGGGACCATGTCCGGTTGGGTTTTGAATACCTCCAAGGATGGAGACTCCATCACTTCTCTGGGCAACATGTGCTAGTGTTTGACCACCCTCAAGCTGGTGCAAGAAATAAGCAAAAGATGTATTAAGGCTGGAGGTAAAGGAGGTAGGGGAGGAGACCTGACTTCTCTGATAGCAGTGCCTGGATCTCCATGCAAGGGACAGCATCCTTTGCTCTTCCGGTTCGACTGGCCATAGGGGCAAGAGTTTCCCATGTCATGCATGACTTCAAAAGAGTCAAGGGTTATGGGGAGGACCTAACAGAATTTGGTGGCTGTGACCCACAGATTGGAGCGATCACAGGGGAAAGCCCTAGTTGTTTTCTGGGAGGGTCGTGTTTGCACTTGTTCAGTCTTATCTAGTGAGTTATGAATTGGGATGATTTTTTTACTGGCACAGGAGCACTTTAACAAATGGAGAGCGGATAGAGTAGGTGATAGGAGAGTTTGATCCCTGTGGGCACACACATGCAGTTTTGATCTGGGTCTCTTTTTGTGGCATTGTCATCATTAAGCTCTTGTCAAGGATAAGGGCAACCTGATATGGTGTCTGTGTTTTTAAAAGGAAAAATGAATCCCTTTTGGGGTGCCGAGGTGTGTAGATTGCTAGCAGTGGTGGGGTGTGCAGCTCTGTGCAAAGAGGTTAAACCCAAGAGAGGGAAGACTGAGCCCTTTTTGGCATCTGCATTGGCCACCCCTCAGAGGTCTTCCAGTCACCCCCCTGAGTGCTTTTGAATCTCTTTTCCAAACTCTTTGTTTACTTGCTTTTTCTCTTCTTCCCTTCCAGGTGGATGAAGAAGCCTCGATGTGGAGTTCCAGACCATCCCCACCTACGCCATAGCCGGAGGAAAAAGCGGTATGCACTAACTGGACAAAAGTGGAGGCAGAAGCATATAACCTACAGGTATAGCCCCCTCCCTGCATCTTTTTGTTTGGGAAAAAAATGTTCTGTGCTTGTTTGGTATGCAAATTTTGTAAGTACTTTTAAAAACTGGATTTCCTGTGTAATGCCTCATTGAGTCTTTCATTCTCAGAACATGGTGGAGGGGAATACTTTAAGAGCACTGGAGTAACTGAGGAGTCTATTCTCAATTAGAAAATAACTGATCAGTAAAGGCACCTAAATCCTAGCTGTCGGCTGTGTAATTTTGGTAGGAAAATCCTAGTAAGCCGCTTTCTGTTCCCTTAGAAATCTAAGGCTGTAGCCCTTAGATCATGTGTCTTCTTTAACAAACCATTAAAGCAGACGGTATATCATTGTCTAAAGGCATGATGCTTTCTCCCTCTACTGATTTGCAACATTTTACTGAATATTTGTTTTTGCAGAGGTTTTACTTTTGCTCATATAGTAGAACTCTTGCTTTTGTCCAGTCTTAGTTAGACCTGCTGAGGCAACATGCTGAAGTGGGCTGCAGGTGTCAAATGTGTGTTAAGTGGTGACGATTATTTCCCAGAGATGTGTTTTGTTTGAGTCATTTAGGCCCTTAGCTTTTGAAAGGCAAACGCCAATGGAAGTTTCTGACAATAAGAATGTCACTTCAAAATAAAATTAACCCTCCCTCTAGTTGAAAGTATAGCCTTTTAATTTTTTTTGGAGGGGGAAAGGAGGTTGCAGAGGAATCCAAATTATGAATGTAGCCATGAAGAAGATATGGGTGAGCAAGGCTAAGAGAGAAAGAAAGTCTGCAGTGAAGAGGTAGAAATATGAGTGACCTGAATGGGGAAGGTGCCAGAATGTGTAGGAAGAGATATGGTGTGAAGGGAAAGAGAATCGGGGGCTAGGGCACTGTGTTGCTTCTGCCGGGAGCTCTGAGAAAGGAGGAGGAGGATTCTCTAGGTAACAGTGAGGGACTGCAGAGACTGGGAGGAGGGACTGGTTCAAAGCTTCCACTGATAATTGTTCCTTAAACTCAAATTGTAAACACCTTCTCTATGTTAAAATCTCAGAGTCAGATCCTGCTTCTAATCTTTTCTGGACCTTAGGGAAAATTGGTATATAATCATATAAATAAAACATATCTTAAGCGTATGCATAACTGCAGGAAGCAGATTGGCAGATGGCTTCACTTCTGCCATTGTCAAACTAGTAGTTGCTTAACTTTCCAATTTCAGTATTAGCAGTGTGCCGTTCAAGTAATAGATATCTTGTTTTACCACTGAATGTGTTAGTGTCTTTCATCTGTCAATCGTTTTATTAAATTGAGCCAGTTTTATTAAAGACTTAAAGTTGTTTCCATGGCATAGATATTTCATATTCTCCAAGACAGGTTTAATAGGTCTTGAGTCTACTACCTGCACACACAAAAAACACCCCATGAACAGCACTTTTTAAGCTGAAGTTTACAATTATAGGAAATTTATGTGCAAGTTAACACCCCCCCCGACCCTGTATCACCAGCTGTCATGGACTGGGTTGCACAAAACTGACAGGTCCATCACTCCTATGAGGTCTTGAGTATTTTGAGCAGTCCTGAGAATGAAGTTGCTTGTACAAGTAAGGTTACATAGTTTACTGAAAGGTTTGTTTCTCAAAAAGAATTTTGGTAGTCAGTTTTTTTTCATACACTGGGTTCCATTTTAGCATGATAATTTACATTTAAACTCAGTTACTTAGCTGTCTACACCAGGATTTGAAAGGTTGTCAGGTTTTTAGGAAGCGATGCAAGATCAACTGAAGTATTGGGAAGATTCTTATTAATAAGTGTAGACTTCAGATCAGGGCTGTAGTTTTGTTGGTAACTTTATTTGTAACAGCAAAACTTTGCATGCACAAAGTTGTGCCTACAAAAAATAAAGACCCTTTGGAAATGGAAACTGTGTAGATGTGGCTATGTATTGGAATTATAATACGAAGTCTTCTGCAAATTTAACCAACCCTTCTTTCTCATTCACACAGCGTACACAACTATACCCCCAAGGTTGGAGAGATTGATACAAGGAGAGCCATTCGTCAGGCGTTTGATGTTTGGCAGAGAGTGACACCGCTTACCTTTGAAGAAGTCCCTTACCATGAAATTAAAAATGACAGAAAGGAGGCAGATATTATGATATTTTTTGCTTCTGGTTTCCATGGAGACAGTTCTCCGTTTGATGGAGAAGGTGGATTTCTAGCTCACGCTTACTTTCCTGGGCCAGGAATAGGAGGAGATACTCACTTTGATTCAGATGAGCCATGGACCCTGGGAAATTCTAATCATGATGGTAAGAGCGCAGGTCATTTATCAAAACAAGGATAAGTTGAATGTAGACACATTGACAGGCTTTCAACCAGAAAGTATGTGGTTAGTGGAGCTCTCGCCTCCCATACAATGGTTCAAATGTTTTCTAGAACATGTATTCTGTCTTAAATGGGTAAATAATTTTATTAGTAAGTTTGTGACTCTGCCTGCCTCTGCGCACATGTGTGAATGCTGAGGAGTGAGAAGTGTATGTCTGCTGGCTTTTTACGTCTCAAACTTTGGACCATAGTTGCTACAGAAACCACATCTCTGGGAGAGAAAAGGTGAATAAGACAATGTTGAAATGTAAACTCTGTGTCACATGGCATACTTAACAAGGGCAATTAGAGTTAGTTGTAACAGTGAATAGAAAGTTGAGAAAGTGAAGGCATTTGAATGTCAGGTCCTTGCGATCCTTATTTGTTTTCCCACAGTCTGAGTATGGTCATAATTTCTCCCATCAGAGGTTGGGGCTGGCTGATTCATTAAGGAAGGCTGATGATTAGGACAACTGTTTTTGTAATATTAAGCAATGAAGAGTTTCCGCGTCGTTCTAGCTTTGTCTTACTCTCTAATGGCAATGGGCACTTTCTGATCTATTTTCAAACCTTTGATTGAGAATAGTGATGACTTGTAAAAAGTTTGAGTTGGAAAACCAGAATTTTACAGTGGCCTCATAAAGATATCAGTCCAGTTTTCACAGTCTTAGCGGTCTGGGAAGAACAACGTGCCTTTAAACCTTTAGGGATTCACATTTTGAAACACTTTATAAGAATTAGACGTTTACTTGGGATGTAAACATGACTTGATTTCTAAACTGTATAAAAACAGTAGCATTGCTGTGGCCATGATGTCTGCGGACATATGCAGAGGTCTTTCATTATACCAAGCAGTGTAGTTTGAAAAAGAGAAAAGCTTTCAGGCATGCAAGCCACCTTCAGGCCTGACCTAAAAGTGACAGTGTTGCTTCAGAATAGAATGCAAATTGAGAAAAATCCTCAGAGTTTTGAGTCGGTATCTATCAGATCATCTTTGAAAGGAAATGGAGCTGGCAAGTTCAATGTGGGAATGCTAATTGGTAGGAAAGCAGAAATGGTGTGATACTTGTCTTCTCAGGGAAAGAGAAGTAACGTTTCCTGGCATGTTTAAATGATTAGATTAGATGTAGGCAGAGAAAGAGAGGTTATATCCTGTGGGATGTGGAGGGGGGAGAGTGTGGAGAGTGTGGGAGGTTATGGTGTGGCAGAGAAGCACACTCTTGCTATCTTGAAATGTTATGAATTTTTATTCCCAGGTTTGTGGCTGGAGGGCAGTTTATAGGTTTCCCTTGAGAATCAGGATTGACAATCGGAGACTGAGTGATCACCTTGAGAGAGCTGCTTTTGCAGCAGTTGGGTGTGTTTGTGCTTTATCAGTGGGCTGTGCGAGTTCAGTCTGGTCTTCGCAGTTACGTGATCTCAACTCCGGTGTATGAGTGTGGCTTATGTGCTGTATATGACTTCCTCAGTAAGCCCGTGTACGAGACTGGGAGTGCTGGTGTCTGGGATAGAAGGTCCCTACGTGAAGGTGGAAGGGACGGTTTTGACAAGTTGCACTTGTTTGTTTTTTTTTTTAATTTTCTCTTTTTCTGTGCAAATAGCTTCCTTCTGATGATAAGTTTAGCAAGGTTGGGAGACGGCTTAAAGACTGGCAGGGATGGCTCTGGGGAAAATTTTTTGATGAGTAGGATGTTCTAACATAGATTTTCACTTTTTTGAGTTTGGGTTTTTTTTTTGCATAGTTTTTAAGATGGTGTCTGAGAGCAATGTATACAATGAGCAGAGAGTCTCTTTTTTAATAAAAGTTATTTCTTATGCACTATCCATGTGGCTCTTTCAAAAACATGATGTATTCCTCTGGTGTGCAGAGTGACTGTCATGAGTAGAGTCCTATATTCCTATATTCCTAGAATTCCTATATTATATGCATATAATTGGTGTTTGAGGGGCTGGTGTGCACTGCGAGTGTGAAAATTGATAGAAGAGGTGAGATTTCCATTCTAGAGGATAAATGTCATTTGTGTGTTTGTTTTCAAATAGCCGTGCCGTGCCGCATAGACTGGTTGGCACGGTTATTTGGGAACTCCTTTTAAAAAGTCACCAGCGACGATGTTGAGAACGGTGGGTTCATATTTGGCCCCTCTGCCTGGGGGGAGCGGTGGTGATAGAAAGGGAATTTCATGTGTTGAGGATGACAGGCATAAGCCTGTAGTCAGAGCATTATAGGCATGTTCAATTTGGTTTTGCCTGTGTTCTTAGCCTTGGTATGCAAATGTGAAAATGTCCTGTCTCCTCACTGGATGATCCAGGCCCTTTTAGGAGGGTTTTCCCTTCTGTTTCACTATTTCTTGTCACTGGAGCTCTCACTAGCTCCAGGTTCTCACCTCTGATATGTTTTACTTGAAATGCTGTTAGCAGGTCTTAAAGAGTTTCTTCTTGGTCAGAGGTTTCCTACACTGTGATAAGTTCACTGCCTTTTTTTCATTAGCAATAAGGTGTTAGTGAGGACAATACTGTCTTTTTAACAGGAATTATTTCTTCAAACATGGACTTCCTTGTCCTTATGATATGTGTTTTGGAGCAATGGGGTTTTTCAGTCTGGAACTGAAGAAGACTCTCAGTGACAGAATAAAAATACCCTACCAGTAGCAAAGCTCGCATTTATTCAGATGCAAAAAAACCCTGTTTTGGCCATTCGGCATCCATTCAATCATTATAGAAATCTTAAAATAGCCACAGAGTAACGATAGTATCTTTCCATCAACCCGTAAAATATCACCATGTAAAATGTTCCATTCCTGAGAAGGTCGTGTATTAATTGCAGGGAAAATTTGAACAATCTGCCTCAAAGCTCTCTTAGCCTTGCAGTAATTGTAAAGGTAAATTTCTAGTCAACAGAGCAGGATGCTGAAACTGGCACTGTAGGTCCTCGGAATAGTTGGCTGGTCTATTTAGTCCATATAGTTTTGTTACAAACCAGTACGATCTGAAGCTTCGCTTTTGTTGGTCTACATTTGTCTTACTGTGTTGTGGCACCTGAAGAGTCTCAGTAAGTCCGTGTTTGGATGCAGCTGTAACCCCGCAGAAGAATCTGTTTTGGAGTCTTCACTAGACGTGCAAATTATATGGATAGAAGCAAAACATTTCACATGAAGTCTCATCCAGTCAGAAAAAAATGAAGAATTATTTGAACTGATCTTTCTGTGAAAACAGCCATCTCTGATTTGTACATGGAGACCATGATACATCCTTTCGATGAAAGCTTCTATCTTGTAAAGGTACCTTGTGGTAATCCTCTAGGGTTCATTATTTTTTTTCACAGCAGGTAGTGGATAGTTACTTGGGATTTACATACTCATTATCATTTTGCATGATCATTATTATACTGATTTTTCCCCTTGTGGACAGCATGACCGTTACCATGTCCCTTAAAATTATTAGTATAATCATAATAGCTATGATGCTGTTGGTTGTCTTCCTGAGACTGTGGTAATAGGGGCACGGGCACCAACACTTCTGTTATCTTCTGCCAAGTTTACTTCCCCCTGAATATTAGTGAGTTCCACTCATGCCTACAGTTCCTTTAGACGAGTAATACTGTACTTTCAACTCATGATTGCTGATTTATCATCTTAATTATTCTGCCTTCTCTGACGTTCCCATAAGCAAGCTGTGGAAGATGAATTTAGATAATATTATGATGAGGATGTACAAAACCAGCTAGGAAGTTGAACTCCTGGAGCAATCCTTGTTAACTGGAATCACGGGATACAGAATTCATTTGTTAAGTTTTCAGATAACAATGCCAATGGGAGCAGCTAAAAGCACGAAGCAGAATATTGGAACTCAGAAGGATAAAGGCAAATCAGAGAAGTGATATGGCAAACAGGATGCAACTGAAAAAGAGGAGGAGTGTGGTTTTACATTTAGAGAGAAATCATTACACAACCACACAATGAGGAGCAACTGGCATGGTCACAGTTGCGAGAACTTATCTCATGGTTGTCCTGGAAGGTGCTCCTCAATAGAAATGAAGGCAGCTCTTGGCCTTTAATTATCCCAGACGTGTAGCAGCAAGGGCTCCAGCTTATCAGACTTTGATATATGGGCACTTGGAGGCAACTGAAGCCGTTGTTGGAGCCCTTGTCTTTTAGTGGTACAGTGTGTGCAGCTGCTCGCACGCCAAGTGGCCCCTCTTGGCTGCTTAGACGCAGCGTTTGGGTACTGAGTTACGTGTCCATGCAGGCAGTCTCAGTATCCCAAGTGCTTGCATTACCAAAGGAGACTTTGCTCTACTTTCTCCGCATCATTTACAGGTTGGGCGGGGAATGGCTGGAGAGCAGCACTGAGGAGAAGGACCTGGGTGTGCTGATCGACGAGAAGCTCAACATGAGCCAGCAATGTGCGATCGCAGCCCAGAAGGCCAACCGCATCCTGGGCTGCATCAAAAGAAGTGTGGCCAGCAGGGCGAGGGAGGTGATTCTGCCCCTCTACTCCACTCTCGTGAGACCCCACCTGGAGTACTGCGTCCAGCTCTGGAGTCCCCAACATAAGAAGGACATGGACCTGTTGGAGCGTGTCCAGAGGAGGGCCACGAGGATGATCCGAGGGCTGGAGCACCTCTCCTATGAGGAGAGGCTGAAGGAGTTGGGGCTGTTCAGCCTGGAGAAGAGAAGGCTCCGGGGAGATCTTATTGCGGCCTTTCAGTACCTAAAGGGGGCCTACAGGAGAGCTGGGGAAGGACTTTTTACAAGGGCATGTAGTGACAGGACGAGGGGGAATGGCTTCAAACTGGAAGAGGGCAGGTTTAGATTGAACATTAGGAAGAAGTTTTTCACTGTGAGGGTGGTGAGGCACTGGCCCAGGTTGCCCAGAGAGGTTGTTGAGGCCCCATCCCTGGAGGTGTTCAAGGCCAGGCTGGACGTGGCCTTGGGCAACCTGGTCTGGTGGGAGGTGTCCCTGCCTATGGCATGGGGGTTGGAACTCGATGATCTTCAAGGTCCTTTCCAACCTAAACCATTCTATGATTCTATGATTCTATGATCTTGAGCTTTTTTTACTTGAAATGTGCTGTAGAAACAGCCAAGCAAACTTTAAACTGCCCATCTCAATACTCGCAGCCACTGACATACGTTGCTCGCTGTAGGCAGCAAAGCCTGTGCCTGAGAGAGGGTGAACAGACGTGGCCGTGCGGGGATCTCTCTCCCTTGGCTGCCTCAGTATCTTACCTAACTTGGCTCGAGCATAGAGGTGCTGCATGAAATCTGTTATTAACTGGCCAAATCAAGTACTTCCTAGCCTTAATATGAAAATAATTATTATATATGTATAATAACCGATAACACGTTGAAAAGGAATCCTGAGAGGCTGAAAGTAAATTCTGTCAGTTTAAATATCCACATTACACGTGACTGCTCTTACACCCCTCTAACAATCAAACATTTGTTTAATCCAGGTTAATTACAGAAAGTAAATTTTAATCTCCAGTTTAACATTGCAGACAGTATCAATAATAATCCCAGCCAAATCTTCTTCATGGTCTTTTAAAAGACCATTGCTGTTACGCATGTTGTCACCACCGTACCACTAAGTATGTGGTAACTGCCAACCCACTGCAGATATTTGCTGTGTAGCTGGATATATAGATATAGGTGGATAGATATATAGATATAGCTGGATATAGCAGTTAGCTATGTTCCTCAGTTGGCAGTGACAATACTTGCTCTGTCACCGTCACTGCAAATAGCCGTGCCTGTGTCTCAGCTGGTGCTAACGGCCCCCACCTCGGCTGTAACTGCCCATGGCTGCAGCAAGCGCTGCCGCCGCAGGGTGGGTGACCAGAACTGCCACGGCTGGGGCTATCCCACCGGCTCTCAGTCTTCCTGTGCAATCCAGATTTCATTCCGAAGCTTACCAGGCACCATGCTGGTCAGGAACTTTTTACTTTTACACTGAAGCAGTAGTAAAAAGCTTTAAGTGGAGCAGGATTGATTTAGGGAAGATGTTTAGAGAACCTTTTTAATGCTAAAGCAAGGTGAGTACTGAGGTATCCGTGCCCTGTCAGGGATCACCAGAATTTTTTTCTTTCAGTGTGCCCAGAGATGAGCTCTAAGACCCTCCCTAACATCTGCTGCTTGCCTGGCATTGTCGTGGGAGCGTGCCCAGGGGCAGCCGCTTCTACTCCTTCAGGAAACAACCCCAGCTGACAAGTCATTCCCGTGGCAACTGTAGTGTAACTCAGCTTCACATCAAATTTGATCATTTTGCAGTTCACAGGAGTCATCTTTCAGTGTCCTCTCTTCCAGGTACTCTCCCATACTGTACAGCTTCCCACCTCTATCAAGTTCTCTTTGTAAATGCTGCGTTACCACTTTGACTGCTCTTTAGATATCGGCAAGAAATGCTGAGCTTTGCTAACAGCAAGTAAAAAATATTGTAATCGTTACAACAAACATGTCCCCATAGATCCCAGTGGGTTCCTCCAGAGGCTTCTTTGGAAAGCTGCTTGTTCAGGGCTTCTGAAGAAAAGCCAAACCAAAACATGCCAGTGTTTACAGGACACTGTGAGAACCAGTACAGGAGATGAGACCTCGTGGATTGCTCTCAGTGCAGGAGCTTCAGCAGAAGTTCTGGAGGAAAAGGGCCTGAACCACCTTCTGAGAAGGCTTCTGTTAGCCACAGCGGAGAGGAACTGGACAGATTGTTCTCTGTGATTCCGCCACAAGGATTAGCCTTGTTTCAGTGGGCATCTACCTGGATGACAGAGCAAGTGTTCTTGAAGCCACCATCTGGACATTACATATGTTCAGGAACCTGAGCCGGTTTTTCAGGAGAACCAAATACTGTCTAAGCTGACTAGTGTGAATGTTCAGCAAGGATCTCAAGAGCAAATTTTGATTAGAGTAGCTAATTTTGGAGGAGGGTCTTACTGATAGCCAGTGAGCATGACAGCCTGTTGTACCTGTTGGTGGGGGGCACGCATGGCTTTGAGCTGACGTTTAATCTGCCAGTCAGCATCTTCAAAGTGGTGTCTTCGCTGGAGATTTACTGTTTTCTATCCTGGCAGTACTAATATCACAAACCTTCTTGACTCTTTTGACATTTGTATCCCCATTCCTAAAGACGGGATTCTCTCTCTCACCTCTGCATTTATAGTGCAATTCAGTTGCTCAAACATAGGCATTTGCCAAGCTTTGAGAGGGACACTTTGCTGTCCCAGCTCGGGCTGTTCTTGTTCAGAAACAAAGCGCGCCAAATTAATTTGAGCTTGAACCTGAACATTCTGGTACTCTTTTTATTCCTGATACGAGTAAAAAGTTCTTAAATTTGCCCAGGTGCCTACAAATTTTCTGCTGCAGCAGTGCCTCTGCTTGGAGTCTGTCCCATTTAGATCACTGACCCTTGGTCCACCATAGGTGTCTTATGGAGGATGTCCCATGCTTCTGATACTTGTTTCCTTTACTGTCACATCTGAGTACTTGAATCTGCTCACTTGTCTTGAACATCCTGGAAGCCATTAGAGATACAATATTGAAGGTTTCTTCTCTAAAACCACGGTTACTGAGCAATGTCATTATACTTTATGGACTGTGTCTAGCTAGAACAGGTTCTCCTACAGACTGTCTCAAGGAATAGGTGTATGGCTTTGCCTGGTCAGATTCCTGGATCTTGGAGGGATGAGTGTCTTTCAAAGCCCTAAATAATTTGACCTTGAATGAGAAACAGAATTCTAAGTACCACGCTTTTCATTCTCTGCTTCTGGAACTCAGTTTGCAGACTAGTGCTCTAGGTCTCCAGTTCAGGTGCTTTAGGTCTCCGCTCAGTTTAAACACCTACACAAGGGATCACGCACGTGCTTCCCCCCATCGCTGTCACCCTTTCCCCGGCACCTCTTTCTCTTTCTTCCCCTTTGAACCGGGGAAGGTTGAAGTGGCCACAGTGTGAACCCGACAAGAGAACGGATGTAGCCAAATGCGGTGTGTCTTTCTCTCCCTTTCCCCTGATCTGGTTTGCCTTAGAGCCGCCCCAGATCTTTGGCCCAAATGAAAGAGTAGGTTAGGAGTGGATGGCTGGGGCAGGAAAAAAGGGCTGCTGCCCCTTCAGCTGCAAGATGCACATCTTGATCATAAAATCACAGCAGAACTATTGCATGTCTACATTCTGGGTAGAGTTTTATTTCTTCAAACCTGTGTGTGAGTCTCTGCCTGCCGTTCTCCTTGCCTTTTTTTCATCCTGCTCTTCGTCACTGTTTTCGTCCAAAAAGCTTTCCTCGTTCCTTAGCTGGATCTTTTTGCAAAGCCAGCTTCACTGTTGTGGGTAGTGCATGATCAAAACCAGTGATGTTTTGAGTTTAACAAGAAGGGAGTGTGGTATTTTGAGCCCTCAGTACACAAAAGGTGTCAGCAAACTGGGAGGAGTCCAGTGCAGGAGCACTGAGGTGATATGGGATTGGAGCAAGGAGAAACCAGGGGAACTGGGCTTGTTCTGCATAGTGAGGAGGAGGAGGATGGGGTGGGGAGGAAGCATCTAATAGCAGTCTTCCATATGAGGAGATATTATAGAGAGGACAGAGCCACACTCTTCCTGGAGGTGAACAGAGGAAGGAACAACAGGCGATGGGCACAAGCTGCAACAAGGAAAACCCCATCTGGGCATAAGGAAAAAAATTCTTCACTAGCAGAGTGGTACAGCTCTGAGTCTGTGCCTGGAGGGAGACTCCATCCTTTGAGACTTTCAAAACTTGGCTGGATGATGCCCTCAGCAACCTGATGTAGTTCTGAGATTAGCCCTGCTTGAAGCAGAAGGTTAGATTTGAGGACCTCCAGGCATGCCTTTCAATCTAAATTTTTCCATAGTTCTTTAGCATTGGCAAACAGACAGAATTTTAGTTCCTAGAACTTGAGAACAAATTGCAGTTGCTTCTTACAACAACTCTGGGCCTGTAACAAGGTGTTTGGCTCATAAAATTCTCTTTTCTATCACCAAATTCCCTTCCAGAAACAGGAATCTTTTAATACTGAGATTCCTCATGAAGGAAGACTTGTGATGCTCATAGGTGCATAAAAATGTTGCTGGTAATATTTTTTGCCAGAAGTTTGATATTTTTGAAGTACCACCTCTTATTGTTAATTTTTTTTTAAATGCAAAAATGTACAAGGTTTCTGTAAGCATTCACTAGATCAATCATATAAACATTGAACGTATGTTAGGATACATTAGATAACAGATCCTCTAGTATTACGTGGTATGCGTAAGTAGGTTTGGCATTTTTGTCACCTGGTCAGGTAGTTCTTTATTGTCAAAGACTTCCAAGTGTTTCCAATCACTTTGGAAACATTGCTGACTAAACATTCTTTATCCTATTTGCTTTGTTTGATTACAGTCGTGATATTTTAGGTGGAGGGAGGGCACGTAGAGGAAAGAAGAGTGTCCAGTTGTTGCTTTTTTTTTTTTCTTTGAGGTGTGTATTGGTATCCACTTTTCTAGGTTGACTTTCTGCTGTCTACTTGCAACCCACTTACCTGACTCGTACAGGTACAGTGCATGCTTGCTGAAAAAGAAAATACTGCTTCCCTTAACCTCTGTACGCTCACCGAGCACATTGCCAGAACTTGGTAGTCTTTTATTCTCGATTAATTCCTGTTTCCTCTGCATTTTGCCTTGCTCTCTGTCTCATTTCTTTTTTACTTTACCACTTTTTTCTTCTTCGTTTTCTACGGAAAAGGCAATCTACAAAGTAACAACATAATGAGCAACTTGACAGAGAGTGCATGTACGCACAGCACAGTACACACATAATCTTTGTGCTATTTGGCTGTTAAATACCTTTTTAATTTTCTTTCTCTGATTTCTCAGGTACAGAACATCTCCACATCTAAAGAGTTTTGTTCTAACAAATGACATTTTGAATCCATCATTATTTTTCAGGCTTCTGAAACTCTATTGTTGAAAACGAGCATCACTATTTTTCAGAGTGAAAATCAGAGCTGCTTTGAAGTTACGTGTCCTTTAACACAGAAGACCTGAAAGATGTTGGAAGTCAAGTGGGGCATAAATTGTATTAAAATTTCAATTTATTCTATCGGGCCTTTTTGTGATACTTCACTCCACCAGATCATGCTGTTGGTCAGTACTTCTGTTCGTTGAAGAAGACCAGTTCAGTATTTAGCCTCTAGAACGTACCTACTTAACGTTGGTTTCATCCTGTAACTGCTTAGAGAGACTTGTTCTCGTAAGCCAGAGTTCTCTAAAATCATATGCTAATGTTGAAGCAAATTTGAGCAACCATATAGACCCCTGGTCTCAAGGCAGCCAGCCATAGTAAAATGAAATCAAATCAGGTGGCTTAAATCAGCAACAGTTTGAGATTACATCCCTGTCATGTCAATCCAAACATAGAAGGCTGTAAATAGAGAACTTGAAAATTAAAAATTTTTACTAAAGTGAAGTGAAGAGAGAGAGCCCACCAGCACACACGGAAGACTTCTGTCTTCAGATTCTTCTTCTTCGCTACTGGACAGCATCTCTGTAAGTAGTGCTTTCTTTTGTTGTACGTGCTGTCAGTATACAAACATAGAAGTGGCGTTACAGTAGTGCTGTGCTAGTGCAGTCTGGATTTTAAAGCTTTGCAGTATTGACAGTGCTAGTTATTGATTACGGATGAAATTCATTAATAAGGATCACCTGCAAATTCCACTCTCAAAACAATGTACTTGTAAATACACCTGATGTTCACAGTGTTCGATGAAGAAAATTACTGTCCATTGCTTTTGTCAGTAATTGTTACACAGAGTATGGGTACAGTTATGTAGGTATTTGGAATCCTATTGATTTCTGTATAATCAAAGTAAAATATTTTACTTCTTTCCACAGAGAATGAGATACTCTGAGATTTGTAGGAAAGAGCCAGTCGGGATGAAAATGATGTGTCATTCCCTTAAAAAGGAAGAAAAAAACTGACTGCAAAAAAGGCAGGTGATGAGAATCAAGGTGAGCCAAAAGGTCTCTTTTTGCTGCCTTCCTTTGTAAAGCAGAAACAGACGATGTGAAGCAAGCCAAAATGCAGCAGTGTCTCTAATTAACTTGCTCCATTCCACTTGCTGAAGGGGAGAGGAGTAAAATAACAGGCATTCAGGAAGAGGAAAAAATGAAAAATAGATGAATTCTTCAAAGGAGTTTGCTGGTTATTGCAGTCAGGGGTGGATTGCAGCATCAGCAGTGAAACAACACCCAATACTACAGATTTTGACATCACAACCAAGCGGCAAACTTGGGACTTGTTTAAACTACTTTTTTTTCCCCTCTCCTGTTTCGGAAGAAGAGCACAAGATTTGAAAACGGTTTGACTAGTATTGCCTTCTCTACCCAAATCCCCCAACAACACCACTTTGAGGGGGGAATGTCTCACATCCCAGTTCTCTTACTTCTCCGTCCTGCTCAGTCTTTACAGCCCCATCAGGAGCCTTCTGTGCAGGGGAGGACAGAGCCAGTAAGTCTCCTGCCCCACGTAGAAAACACCCTCTTTGTGGCAAAGTGCTACTCTCGTAGCTTCCAGAACAGCACTTTCTCTGTTGCCAGCACCAGGAGTTAAATATAATTTCAACCTGACTGGCAAAAAAGAATCCCAAATAGCTCAAACTGGTTTGTATCCACTCTGCCTATGCCAGGACCTGTTTGGAACACACTGGGCCAGCCTTCTAACCACTTCAAAATCCTTTTCACCCCCCAGGTTGTTCCACAGCTGGGTCAAGCAGTAAATTCTGTCTGTAGACCCTACTGTATTTTAATACTTTTAAAAATAAAACCACCAGCATAGTTTCTTTTCAAGAGTGATGAAATGAAAGTTGTATCTACATTGTCCATGTTTTTATGAGTATTTTTGTTTTCTTTACCCTCTGTTCTACCAAATTAGGGAATGGTAGGTTAATATTAGGCAAATATGAGTTTTTGTTTGGGGAATGGTAGTTCTTTGATACTGAATTGCTTGTGAAAGATACGGGAAAACTTTTCAGCAGAACACTCTTATTGCACTGAATGTCAGGCTGCTGAGCCAGCTGAAACACTCACAACTTCCCCTCTCTCTGGCTGCCTGCTCTTGTCTCCGAATCACTTACTCAGTTTTGGTCTCACCATTCCAGAAAAATATTTTATATTTTTCCTGTGAATTTCTCCAGGAGATTGTCCTCATAGTGCCATCTGTGCCAGGTCAGATAAAGCACAGCTTGCAACATTGGTCAGGTCTGTAACACAACTAACAGACCGAGTTCGCACACTGCCTTTTGGGGACAATAAGGCAAACAACCTATCTTTCATGATCATTGGTAACAGCAGGCGGTTCTTTGTCCTTCTGCAGTCACTTGATCTCATGGAGGTCAGTTTGTTAACGTGGCTGTGATAGAATTTCTGTTAAGACTGTGTATCACTCATTCTTTCTCCAGTGAAGCTGTTTAATGACACTCTTAAGAGTTTTTATGCATCGTATTCATTGCTACATTTATAATGATAATAGTTTATGAACAAAATGAAGCATATATTTCTTTTTAACGTGTATTTTCTTCCTTTCTAGATAGCAAAGCTGATTTTCAGATCTCTTGATGCAAACAAATGGAAGAACAATATCACCACTTCTTCAGGGTCTTCAGAAGATTGGAAATCTTTTTTTTTTGAGCAGAGTGTGTTGTGGAGGTGAATGGAGGAATACAGACAAATCACATGTTCTTCTGTTTGACACTTCAGACCTACCGGGTCTGCAGATGCAAGAACCAAGGCATAGCTTAGAGTAGCCCTAAAGCTTCTTTAAGTTGTGCCTGGAAAACAATTGTCTCCACGTGGCTGTTGGAGTGGAAGGGTTCATTTTAGTGTATTTAAAGCATGTTTAGTTCACACCATCTTTTCTGTAATTACCCTAGGCGCGCTATTGTCACAACCAATGATCTAACTTCTTCGGTATCATTCTTACTTTAATAAAATCTCAAAATTTAACCTTCATATGTCTTTTTAATTATGTCTGAGTAAACTGCAATACATAAATGATACATAAAGTATGTATATGCGTAAAGTATAAAACTAATATGACAAAGATCAGAGATTCAGTTGTTTTTCTATTATTAATCGGATATATGATATTATTTGTACTTCTGTTGTCTTAAAAGCTCTGTTCTGGATTTACAGTGCACTGTGTTAGGTGCTCTACAGAGTCTACCTACAGTCATTACAGCGATGTATACAGCTACTGTGCTCAGGGATAGCTACTGATAGTAATGTCACGACATTGCCATAATAGTATCCCTGTGACCTATTCCTGTAAACCGATAGGCATTTAATTGAGTGTTTTTGCTGACCTACAGCAATTGGATACCCTACTATGCAATGAGTTACTTAGCAAATAAAGAAAAGGTTTTGATACGGATTTTCATAATTAAAGTGAATGAAACTGTACAAGAAGGCACGTACTAGCAGTTTCACCAAGACAAGATGTCTCAAGATGTGTTACCTGACTTAACAGCCATTTTTCCTGCTGAAGGTGAAAATCAAAGAAGCATGCGTGATGGAGTATATGACTAGAAGGAAGATCATACATAAATCAGTTTATCTGTGACTTCAGTGTTCTTCTCTGTGCTGTTCCATAAAACCATGTGTTTCTTACCTCTGCATGGAAAGGTAGCATATTATAAACAATTTGAGTGCTTACCAAAGAGCTGGGTTTGATGTGCGATTACGTTGCAATTTATCTTTAGTTAGCTCAACTGGGAATACATCAGCTAACAGGAGGTTTATTCCGAACACAGATTTAGATTACTTTTAATTAAGAAATTGTTTAAAGTTTTAAGTGGGGTGTATTCTGTGGTGTGTGCGTGGGGAGTATAGAGCTATTTAACTGAACGTAAGATAAGCGGTATATTCACCTGGTTTGTCATGATAATGGGTGATGCTTTTATATTGTTATAGGTGTGTCCTCATAATTTCTCTGGCAGCAACATTGTTTTGGTAAGGAAAACACATTAGTGACTTTAAAGCTAAATTAACTGTGCTTCTTTATGTTTTAGCATAGCAGGGCAACTGTTTCATTCAGTGAACCAACTTACAAAAGTGGGGTTTTTACAGGGTCATCCTCTCTCTGGTGCTTATTGGTGGACTTTTGGGTGCCTCCTGAGAATCGGGAAGGAGAAAGCTCAGGCAGGTCTCTGAACAGACCTCTTTATTTTGTACAGATGGTACAAACAAGCAAAAATTGTTGGATTTCTCTTGGGACCTTTCCCTGCAAATGCAAAGCAAGGGTGTTCGGTTCCTTCTTCACCGTACTGCCTTACCCAGGTGGCTGGTATACACTGAATACAAGTTTCACTTGTTACTTGGTCTTGGGGAAGGGGAGTTGAACAGGAAATTAAGGAGCTTTATCTGATTGCCTGACCTTGTGTCTGTATGAGTAGCAAAGTATCGAGCTCAGCTATTAGTTCTCCCTTCTGAATCTTGCGCTAAGAAGATGGACATTATTAAGAGTGCTGTCCCATCAAGAACTGTGGAGAACATGAAGGTCAGGAGACCTTACCGCATGTTCAAGAACTAACAGAAAGAATTTGAGAGGTAGAGACTCCTTTCAGATCAGCTGAGTGGACAGTTTCCAAACAGCAGCGGGCAACAGTACACAAAGAGCCATCACAGCTCTAAGCTAAGGGCTGTGAGAGGAGATAAGTACGCTGTCAGGCAATAGTTTTATACCTTGATATTTTCTTTTTAGAGCAAATCCTAGCACAGCCTTTGAAAAGAAAATGAGCAATGTGTTCTCTTCCACACTATGAAACTCCCTAGCATTTACAAAAATGAAGGCAACTTCTTGCTTAACAAGATGCTTTTTAATATAAACTGGCCCCTCAAGGGAAACGGGGTAATGAATGCAGAGCTGGGTTTTTGAGCACTCTGTGCTTACAAAATGGTCTTACGCTTTTTTCCTCCCGTCTCTACTTCCCACAAAATGCATGCTGTCCACTTGCCCTCTGAGAATGATTTAGCTGCTTTCAGACTTGGGAATAACTTACAGAATATAGCAGGGTGGAGAAGGCAGGTGACACAGGCGTGCTGGAAGGAAGGAGGCTATGGATGTGTCTGGGAGGAGGCTCGAACAAAAAGAAAGGTGAGGGGATGAAACAATGGTGAGAAATGCCTGGCCAGGGCAGGAAGCAGGAGGGGGAGCTATGTCTGCTAGTGCCATTCTCCCTGCCTATGGCAGGGGGGTTGGAACTTGATGATCTTCAAGGTCCCTTCCAACCTAAACCATTCTATGATTCTACTGCCTTTCAGCAAAGGCTTTGAGATGAGAAGCAACCATAGCATTGAGAATGGGACTATTTGTTGAGAAGCGAGAGGAGCTTCTTGTCCTACTTTCTGTTGAAGTCGCTTCATTTCCTAGAAATCCTCTTCAGCTCCACTTTGTCTGCTTCAGCCACCACCTCCCAGAACATCGCTACTCCCATTTGAGTGGCCTCCTAGCAATGTAGCCTCCCTTGGAGGATAGCTTTGCCACGCCAGTGTTGACCTGTCCTCTGTGGCTGTGCTAGAACTGGGAAAGTTCATTTCTTAGTCAGTCCATTACCTCTAGATGGAAGGAAACAGAGCTCCCCAGCCAGAATTTTCCATGCTCTGTGGCATCCTCAGACACCACTGTCTGTCAAATTGGACTGCAACAGCTGTTTCCACAGTTGTCCATATTTCCAGGTGTAGGTATTTCATAAGGATAACTAGGAAAAGGTGCACTTCTGTTCAGTAGTGGAAGGGCTGGTTGGCCTCACCACCATGGCTGTTGACATACTTCCTCAGGTATGAGCCGTGATCTTTATGGGCTTGCTGATCATCTCCAAACTCTTCCTGGTTGTCTCAGTGGTGATCAAGGAACCAACAAAGACAGGCAATCTGCTGGACCTGATACTTTAAAAGGAAGAACTGGTGGGTAGTGTGAAGATCAGTAGCATCCTTGGCTGCAGTAACCGTGAGATGGATTCTCACTTTCAGGATATGCATCAGAGGGGTCGATACTGAGGTCAATACTGTTTAGTATCTTCATGAATGATCTCTTTCACTCAGCAGAGTGCACCCTCAGCAAGTTGGAAGATGAGACAAAATTTGGAGGGGTGGTTGATATGCTAAATACTGATGCTGTCATTGAGGGAGGCCTCAAGAGGCTGGAGAAGTGGGCTGACAGGTGCTTAATGAAGTTGAGCAAAGAGAAATGCAAAGCCCTCCCTGCACCTGGGCTTTGTTGGTGGCCAACAGACTGGAAAGCAGCTTCTCAGAGAAGGACCTGGGGGTCCTGGTTGACACCAAGTTGAACAGTGTGCCTCTGCAGCACAGAAGGCCAGCAGCACCCAGGGATGCGTTTGGAAGAGCGTTGCCAGCAGGTCAAGGGAGATGATCCTTCCTTTCTACTCAGCACATCTGGAGTGCTGTGTACAGGGCTTCCCAGTACAAGAAACTTGAAATTCAAAACCTGACTGGAAAGTCAGCTCTGAACTGGGTGACTTTTACCATGGACTTCCATGTGTGAGTAGTGGTGGTAGCAATGAAAATTATGCTTTCAGGAGCACTTAAGTGATTCTCAGGAGAGTAAGTCCATTTAATTTTCAACAGGACTTTGAGTCTTCGAATCCATTTTGGAAACTGGCTGCATCTTCTAACCTTGAGTGTTTTCGAGAATCCATGAAGAGTGATCAGTCATCCAAACTTCACCATGAAACTCCTTAATGCATTTTATACTGTGCTGTTGGACATTTTATTGACTTATTCTGCACACACCAGATTTTTCAGCAACAGATGAGAAAGTCCCCATTTGGGTTTCCCAAATATAGAAATTCTGGAATTTTCAATACATATATATGGCTAAATTTTAACCCACATATGTTTTTGGACATTTGTATTTGAACAAATGTATTTGAACATTTATTTGAAATGCATTTGTATATTTTAATGTCTTGCATATTCAGGTGCTTACGCCCTCCAACTCAAATGTTTAGACAATTTAACCATTTTGGTGTGGTATGTGTGACCAGTTGAATACTGTTTGTTACTGGCTTTAGGTATCTGAGATGCTGGTAAAGCACCCTTCTCTGGAGACTCGCAGACCCCTGAACCTGTGTTGTCACGTTTTTATGGGCAACAGTGAAAGAATAAGTATTTAAATAGTGGAGATAGTTCTACATGAATCGCTGTTGCAACTCCTGTCCTGAGGAGAGCTCAGCCATGTACACAAAACTGAACTTTGTTACCTCTGAGATGTGGGGAACAGAGATACACTGTTTGGAGATGCTGCAAAGCAGCCGCTGAGCTGCCACTGCCAACTGTTCTCTCCCAAGTCTGTTTGTAAGTGCTCTTGGTTTGTGCCTTGCCAAAAAAAAAGCAGAGAAGCCCAATTCAGGCAGAACTGAGGACTCAGGCATTTTATTGGCATGGGGAGACTTACATCTGTCCTTGTTGGCTGTGTCTTCATCCCTCAACACAGCATTGCCTGTATTGCCTCCCATGTCAAGGTGCCTTCACGGAGTAAGACATCCAGGGACCACACTAGATCAAGGAGATGAGCGTCCCAGATCCATGGGACTGAAGAGGAGTGTATGCCTGTAACATAGAGTTGAAGGTACCCCTACTTTGCACTCCTACCAGCTTCTGGACCAGACAGGGCTCCTCAGCCCTTTCTCTTCCTGTCAGGAGCATGTCCCTTCTTTCTTCCTTCCTCCTTCTCCCTCCTGCCCTTGGGATCCAACCCAACCTTTCCCTGTGCGGCTCTGCCTCCTGCAGGATGGTGCTACCTGTGCTCACCTCCTCCCGCAGCCGTGGCAGTGCCGGGAGTCCAGCAAAGTAAAAGCATGTTGAGGAGCCTGTGCTAGAGGAGATGGGGTAGTCCCAGGTACTACATGTGCTACGGTGGGTGTTAGCCCCAGTCTTCTCTGCCTTTCCTCCTGCCTTGCCAGGTGCCTTACAGATCTCTGCTTACAGATTTGGTGGTCTGCATCAGGTCAGAGCACGACACCGGAGGACCCAGAAGGGGGACAAAGCTCCCTTCCCACCACATACCCTTGTTGATCAGCAGACTGACACTGCTCTCACCCCTCCTGGCAGCACTCAGATAAGGAGGTGATGGTATCAGAGCAGCCTATTTTGTTGGCCATTTTCTGTAAACTCTACAAGAGAGTCTACAGTCAGTATCCTTTCCCTCCAGGCAGCTGCCTGTTTTACCTGGTCTGAGGGTGCACATGGTCATGGGCGGTCATGGGCTAGGAGCCTCCTGCCCATTCTGTGACAATGACTGTAGAAGCTGCGCAGACTTTCAGGAGTAAAACCACCTCCAGGAGCTGACCCTGGCACTGGGACCTGCTGTGCAGTGGGGTAGCAAAGCGTTCGCTTCTTGCTTTATGAGTGAGCGGGGCTTGGGGTTGCGTCAGGCTGCGGCTGTGTACTAACCTGGCTGTGCCTTCCTTCCACAGGGAACGATCTCTTTCTGGTCGCAGTCCATGAGCTGGGACATGCGCTCGGTCTGGAACACTCCAATGATCCCAGTGCTATCATGGCTCCTTTCTACCAGTACATGGAAACGCACAACTTCAAACTGCCCCAGGATGACCTCCAAGGAATTCAGAAAATCTATGGTGAGCAGCAGTATCCACTCATCTATTTACACTGAGCTCCGGGCTAGTAAGTATTTAAGAGCCACAGACAGGTACCCCCCAAAATGCTTGCAGCTGGCGGGCTGGATTTCCTGCCACAGCTGAATGGGGAACCGTTTAAAGCCCTTAATCCACAGCCAAATATCAGATGACTGTCCCAGTGGCAATATCTTTCTGCTTGGGATAACCAAATCTCTGTGATCTCACTGCGGCTCCGTCCCTCACTATGTCCCCCACTATGTCCCCAATATCACGGAGCACTAGAAAGGGAAAAACAGGCAATTGCCATACCCAAGGTTTGCCCATTAGGAACAGCCGGTGCAAATAGAGGGGAAGAATGTGAAGAACATGGAACATCAAGGAAAGGTAAAAAGTATTTATGCATTTATTTTTTTCTCCATGTATAGAAGGTAGGGGAAAAAAGTTTGGATCTGCTTAGGAAACACTTTACTTTTTTTAATCTCCAGCTGAACATTGTTGTACAACATGTGCCACAAAGATACGGGCTCAAGGAAAAGAGAGAGAAAAGGAGGCAGAGCGCTTGTGGGGGAAACGCAGGGGGCTGGAGGTGCCGTGGTACCGTGTGATGGGATCGTGGACACCAGGGGGTGAGGACGGGACTTTCAGAGAATTGTTGGCTGAAGGAGACTCTGGGAGCAGAGGGAAATGCAGGTTTTAGGAACCAGTCAAGGGGAGGCTGAGCTAGAAGATGCTAACGGATGCAGTCCATGGCATGGAAAACAGGTTTTGTCAAACATCCCTGATTTCATTCTTTGAGGAAAGAGCAAGTTTGACAGAGAGGTTACTCAATAAATGTAGCATAGAGCAGCTACGCTATGTAGCTGTGCAACATTTGACATCTGGACTCAAATATTAGCTCCCAGTACCAGTAAAGCAGATATTATATGAATTAGACCTGAAAAAAAACCTTAGAAGATGGGTGTCTGTGGGAAAGCTGGCATTTCTAAGGGATTGCTGCTGGGATCAGTGGCAGACCTGACACTAGTCAACGTTTGCATCAGTGATCTGCCACTGAATGTTAAGTTACTGCTAATAGAATTTGTGCCTATAAGACTAAAGCAGTACGGCAAGACTTTAGAGGTCTAAACTGTATGTCAATTGTNTTTTTTTTTTTTTTTTTTTTTTTGGTGACTGGAATGAGATTCATTTGTTCCAGTGTAGCTGCCTAAAGAAGAGAAATGTCTTTCTGGGTTAGTTTCTCTGACTCCTGTCTGGATAATGGAAAAAAACAGACATTTGTAGAGTGCAGGTAATCCTCACTGTAAGGCAGATATCCGAATAAGGTCCAACATTTAAAATAAGATGGCTTGAAGTACACCCAGAGGGAACTGGCTCTTCCCATTACTGCAGCAGTAGATTTCTTTTTATTGTTCATTACCAGGATGAACTTGCATGGCAATTGTCCTATGGTGTCATTTCATTATGTATACTTTAATGTAGTATATATTCAAATACTCAGGATTACAGAGACTCTGGATGGTTTTGAAATAAAGTGCCGGGTTAGTAAGTATTGAACTTTCATTAAATAATACACCTAAGTTTTCATTTTTGAAAGCTGCTAAAAAGTCATTATGCTGTTTCTGTTTTGAAATGTTGGTTTAGTACCTGTGAACTTTGACTAACCAGAGAGGAAAAAAAAAATCTTAATTTATTGCCAAGGGTGAAAGTGCAATCAAGGAAAAATTACTGGTTTCTCTGTTTTCAGATACTTTTTTGGAAAGGCAGCAGATAAGGAACTGCCAGCCACGCTTCTTCACGTTTGTGGTTGAAGCCAGTATGAGCTGTGGCTGAGCTGGGGACCAGCACTGCCCCCGCACAGCTCGGGCAGGGACCCGGTGCCCAGGGCTGAGCTGGAATGGGGCTCCCGGGACGTGGGTGGGGGTGGAGGTACCGGGTGACACTGGCCAGGGCCATTAAGACCTACTAGTGTGCTCAGGGCCCTGACAATTTGTGAGAGCACTGCACGGCGTCTTGTGCACAGCTACGACAGAGCAGAGAGCTCAGCACTGCACTGCCTACGGCTTGGCAGCACCACCACTGCGCTTCCACCTATTCTTCACTTACCTAGTGACATTGAACTTTAGCCACGGACTATGTTAAGATTCTCTATATGCCATATAATACGCTTAAAGTTTTAACTTGGCTTGAAAAAAGGCAGTATGAATGAATTACTACCTGGTGCACGTAGTAATTAGGAATTCGTCTGTTGACTATCATGGAATAATCACACAAGGCTCTTCTCTGAGGCTTTTGAACCGGAGTGGGTTGGGGATGGTGTTGGCGGTTGTAGAGACAGCTATTCCTGCGGGGAGAAGGAGCAGCTTTGATTCCCCAGGTAGAGATTTCGGCCCTTAGCACAGAGTTACAGTCTAAAAACTAACACGTTTAAAACTAGGTTTTACTCTTGTGGTTCACAAAGAAAAGATGGAAAATGCAGGTTGTGTCTCTCCCTGGAACTGGAGGTAGGAGAACACATCCTTTCATCTGAGCTTCTTACAACTGAGAAGGGACTGCTGAAATATCCTTCTCGTAGTTTTAGCAGGAACGTTCAACTCATGCATTTAATTTCCACAGTGCCAATCTGCTTTGTTGTGCCTTGGGAATGCCAAAAGCCCATCTACCAGAGCACTTGTCCAAAAAGCAAAACCTCCTGCTTTCTTGCTGCTTTGACATTCTCTACAGTGCAGCAGCATGTGCTCAATGCGTGTTACTTAGGAACCTACTATGCGAAACAAATCATAGAGCCACTGGCTCGCCTGTAGCATCCTTTTTTAAAAACAAACTCAAGTAAGACTTCCGATTTTTCATTCCACTGAAGTTGCTAGAACAAAGAACAGAAGCTCTACTACAGCTTAAGTCCATTTTGTCTCCTTCTTTTGAGAATGATGCATTTCAAATGTATTTTTATGTTGTGTCTGTGTTTATCCATTAGAAAAAGAAGCGTGTCTAAATCTGTCATATAATGATTTCTTGAATTACCAAGTTATTTTCTGCTGGATTTATTTCAAAACTCACCTAAAGAGGCAGTAGGTGATGAGAACTCTTGTTTGTGCTTCCTGCTGCTCATTATAAGGTCATTGTTTAAAATGTTATTTCCACTTACGAGCTAACGATGAAAAGGCCAGCAGCTCACCGTGCGTGGCAGAGTAGACTGTAAGACAAGTCAGCAGTATTTCCATCTTCTGATGGGTGCTTCTGGTAGCATGTTCCTTGACAAGATGTTCTTTACGTGTCTTTTTCAGAAGGATATCTCCCACTGTTCGTATGTGCCCATGTCACAGGTGACATGCCCAGGAAGGAACTAAGCTGGAAATAATACCATTGTGTAGGTCCCCTGGATATCCTGTTAAGTTGACTGCCTCTTTTAATTTTGCTAGTGTTGGAGTCAGGGCTGCGTGCAGCTACAGTGCAGGTGGAGAGAGGAGACATACGCAGCCATGGCCTTGTCACACGGCCTGAACTGATCATCCTTCAGCACTGGTTCTCCTGTTCTTCACCTCCTGCCCCAAGTACCCTATTGCAGTAGGCTGTGAAGCAGCCTCTCGTGTTAGGAGCGACGCTTCTGACACTGTGCCTGGGGAGCAGAAAAACTCATGTCCGCTCAGATGGTTGGAGCTGGTAGACCAGGCCATTACCTTCAAGCCCCTTTCAAAGCCTAAGGTCACAAAGGAAAGGTCTCCTTATCACTCAAAGATAGACCAAATCATTAAGCCTGGAGACAGCCTCAGGGATCTGGGTCCTCCCAAATCCCACACATCTTTTCTGCAGCATCCCATGAGGGCTGCGGTCCTGGGTGGTCACGAAACCACACCAGCCCCTGGCCAAGGAACTAAACACCAGCTCTGACATCCAGGAGCAGGGGATCAGGGGGGCACAGTGTCTATGAGCAAATAGCACCTTCTGCCATCCTCGTTACTCCTGTGCAGTAGAACGTCCCTCACCTTTTCCCAATGGCAGCCCATAGAGCAATCCCAGATCCTTGTTACCTACATGTATGGGTGTGATGGCTTGTGACAAAACAGCAGAAAGACCTGGTGCAAAATGCTCCATGTGGTGGCACGGCATTGTGAACGGGACCGTCAGAGCAAGCTTTGCTGTCGTGCAGGACCTGGAAACATTAGGCATAAGACTGTTTTCTGATAATGTCCTCTTGAACATGGGAAGAGAATAAAGTAACATCCAAGACATTACCTGTAGAAGCTGCAAGATCTGGGACTTTTGGAGCCGTGTCCCATGGTGTTGTGCTCGTAGGAGGGCAGGGGAAGGAAAATGCGTGGCAGTAAGAGAGCTGGAGGGATCTGCCCTGGTGCCACATCTCTGGCATGTTGCAGAGATACCAGACTCCCGCTCTGTGTTGCATCCCTTCATTTGCACCTTTCCTCCTGTCCGGAGACTCTGCTGGACCCAACAGGAAATACCAGACTCCGTCTCTGGTGCATCCACTGACTTTCACCTGCTGTGTGCCAGGTCTCCATTCCCGTTCCTCCAAAAAACAGGCAGGGAGTAACCGCCTGGTTCCCGGTGCTGTCCTTGGGGTCCACTTGACACCTGGAGGACTCTGCCATGACACAGGGGCTCACCTGTGCCCATGTCAGCCCTGGAGCTGCACACATGGGGTGTGAGAGGAGGGAGCTGATCAGGTGCCTCCTGATGGAGGGGGAGCTGAGGGGGAGCCCACCTCTCTTGGGAGGTTTCTCAGCTGATGGAGGAACACTGCTTTGTGTTACGGCTGGGCAGGAAATACTTCTCTCATCCTACAGATCTTTCTGAGTATAAAAAAATATCTGTTTTGCAGTGGAGCAGATGTCAGGCCTCTTAAAGTTTTTCTAGAGGGGAACTGGGCTCCAAGCACCGCAGCTGGAGCATCTTGCAGAGCCCCAAACCCTCATCATTTGCCTGCCTAAGCCTGGGAATTTTGGAGCCAGTTTTCTTGCACCCAAAGCAGAGAACCCAACTGCACGGTGAATCGCCTCGTTACAGAGCCCAGGAGAGCATTCCCTTTGGCTTAGAGCAAGGATCTCAGCCGTGGATGTTTGTCTTCCAGGCGAATGCTCTATCACCTGGGTGGCAGGTGGTCATTCAGAGGAGAACGTCTGTGCGAGAAGGGCTCACGAAACCCTTCCTGCCACCCAGGGATGATCATGAGGGCCTCAACTGCCCAACCGTTGGGTACGCTGTGGGTGCTGGGGCTTGTCTGCAGACGGTAGTGCACTGTGGCAAGGATACCCAAACTTAATGGAAATAGCTAATTCACTCCACTGCTCAAGTTAACCCCAAAAGTGCAAAGTGCTCTGTGAACAGGTTTACGAAGCGAGCAGGGGAAATGAGTCCTTCCTGAGCTCTGAGCTGTTGTGGATGGACCATCGCTCCTCCCTGAGATGACAGCTCGTTGGCAGCTGGCTCATTTAATACGAACAAGCACCATTTAATACAACAAGGAGCCAGGTGGGTTTCTCTCACTCTCCCTGGCTCATTTGTCTCGTACATTTTGATTTGAAACTGAGGGGCCCCTCCTGTGTGGCTGGACAGCTGGTACAGTCCTGCAGAAACACGCAGGCAGCTCAGCTTTTTACCAAAAAAACCCAGTATGTTACTCAAAAGCGTAACTGCTTGTCTGTAGTCTGGATGATAGTTTTGTTCTTGGAGTGAATACTAAGAAGATAAAGACAGGCCCTTGTTTGCAGGCGGATCGTTGTCTCCCCTGATCTGAAACGGGGCGTCCCCTGCGCTGGCAGGCTTGGCGAGCCGCCTGGCTCACGCCGAGCTCCTGCGAGGGACGCGGAGCCATGCGGGGTGCTGAGCCCCCGGGCAGGTGTTGTGCAGTTGAGGGAACACTCTGTCAATAGCCAGGAGGACACTGCAATTATATTTTGTCCTCAACTATCGACACAGTGGCTCCTAAATGCCTCCTCTCTCTGTGTTATCTTCACAGGTCACCTTGGTATTCAGATGGTCTGCGACAGAGGAAGCATGAAGGGAGGAGGCTAAGTGCCAGTGGCGGAAGTCACACGCTGAAGGTGATCTGCTGTGACCCAAAAGCTTTCTGACATTCTTTGCCTTGGTTGTGATAGAGAGGAAGAAAGTCTTCTTCTCCACACAGTGTCTGTAAAGTCCCAGCAAGTTGCTTCCCTCCAGAACGTAGAGTTTCCACCTCCAGGAGGTTTCTTACCTTCTTCCCATGTGGAAGTGGCTGCAGGTTCAGCCCCGGGGGTGGGTTCGGCTCCGGTGCTGGGATCACACGCAATAACTAGGTGACCGGGTTCAGCCCAATTGCAGACCCACGCGATAGCCTCTCCCCCTTAATTTTTCTCTCAAGGACATTTGCTCTGGCTGATTCCATGAAGTTGCTGGGAGACGTAGTGAGAGAGGCTGTGATGGGCGAGCGGTGCTGCCGGGTTAGTTCTGTCAGTGGTGGGTGTAATCAGTGCCTGTAACGAATACCAAGGTGCCGGCAACTCTTAAGTAACTGTGTTCACACGGTCATCTCTGCTGCTGATAAACCTGTTATATCCTGCCTTTAGCCATCTGTTTCGGAGGCAGGTTACTGTGATGAGATTCTGGAAATAGTAATGATTGGCAAACTATACAGGGCCTATTTGTTCCGCTTTCAAGCCAGGTTGTGCTCTGAAGTGGCTTAGGTCTTACGAGATAGCATCTTTCTTCAGCTGTGAACAGGCTGTGCTTCTGCTCTCCGTCCCCCTAACTGCAGAACCGCTTCTGTAGACCACCTGGCACGTGGACCCAAGGATTTTCGTGTTGTATGTGGGCTCCTCTGCTCTTTGCATGTGCATCGCTGCAGGATTACCTTCCACCTCTAGCTGTAAGTCCACCCCCCTCTCAGTGACAAAGTGAAGGCAGCAATTAAAAATAAAAAGGCAATCTGTGTAGCCACAAGAGGAGACAAGACCTCAATCAGGATAAATTAGGATAAAACCAAGAAGATAGCAAGGAAGAAACGAGAAGAGAAGCAAAAGATAGCAAGAAAAAAATCCATGGCTGGCAGGAAAGACAGTAACAGGAATGTTTTAAGTGAAATGACAAAGTCTGCATCCAAGCAAGTTGCAGGACCTGGAAACATTAGGCGTAGGACTTGTATTTTCTGTGAAATGTGTGGGAAGCCTTGTCAGTGCTGGGCACCTCCTTCAGAACAATATTCCAGCGCTAGTTTGGCCATTGCCAGCAGTGGGTACGTACGGTGGCCCAGCTCCCGTTGTTGGGCCTGATTGTCATCTCTCTCCACTGCTCTAACAAGTGTTTCAGTTAATGCAGATCTCGAGTTCACTTAAATCGTTGCTGATTTGCACCGTCCTGACTGCAGTGTGTCCAACTGCTTCTGCCTTCCAAGTTTGCTGCATTCTGTTTCAGTAGCATCTTAGAGCTAATTAAAACCTTTACAGTTGGTCCCCTGGATTGTAGGTGCTCTTTTAACTTTCCTCTTCTCTACAGAAGACTGTGACAGAGTTTGGGCACTTAAGTTGAACGTGAGAGAGTAGAACGTGACTGCTGTCCTGCAGCAGGGGCAGGGCAGGCTGTAACCCCGTGTACGAGTGGTCCTCACTTGTGAAGAGAGTGAATCTTTGATAACTAAAATCATGCATGAGATGTTAAATTCCTAGCATATGACCACAATACTGTAGTCCCTACGCTGCACCTTTCTATAGATTCTATGTGTCTTTGTGACCCATCAGACACATTCATCATAATTTTCTTTAGGTATTACTCCTCTCTCATCCTTTTTTCCTTTAAAAGAGAGGGGGAAAAAATTAATGATGTCATGTCCTCATCTTACTGCTCATGGTCATCTCTATAAAACTGTATTCTTGCTCTCTTCTCTCAAAATGTGGAGTTTTGGGCTTGTTATTTCTGGGAATCCAGAACTGCTGTTGACTTGAGTATCTCTGTCCGTTTGCTGCGTCTGAGAAGCAGAACTGCCCCGACTTGGCAATCGCTCCCTTTCGCACTCCGCGTCCTTCCAGCGAGCGGATTGAATACGTACCACACGGTGACTTCTTGGGTCCCTCCCAGCCAATTCCCTCGGACAGCAGGTGTGCCTCTGCATTGCAGATGGCTACACATCTCACCCTCTTTAAAGGCACCGGCGCTCCTCAGAGTCCTCCCTACAGTCACGTTGTGAATTTTGCTCCTCGCTGCCTCTCACAACACAGGGATCTCTATCCCGTGCTGGCGCTGGTGCCCGTCTTCTGCAAACTACCAAACAGCTGTCTGATGAAATTGCTCCACTGTACCAATTAAACTGAGCACTAAGAGGCTTTTCTGATCCATACATGGCAAATGCATCTCTGATTTGGTCAGTGCACGGCGGCATTAGCCTCTTGCAAAGGGGAGGGAACGAACAGCTCCGCCTCTCCTGTGCCTCTGTAGCAACACCCTATAGTCTCATTTAGAACGATGATCCTTCTATCAGTCTGTTGGCAGGGGAATCCTATCATGTAGGACATCCATTAGAGTTTTTTCAATGTTATTTACCGAATGCATCCACTCAAAGCCACGTGGACGGCGGCGCAGGAGCGAAGGGCTCACAGCGCTGTGTAACGAGACTGCAGTGTGCAGTAAGTCACTGCTTATCGCTTCCTTTGCTTAGGTCCCAGCCAAGACTTACCGTTCCTTAATGTGAGCATTTCCTATCTTCACCAAGCATGTAAATTGCTGGTTTTCCAACTTAATTTATCCAGGTACTATAACTGGCACCATGTACCATTTTTGGCAGCTGAAAGAGGTTACCAGATTCCTGCTCCTTCAAATTGCCAAAGCAGGAGCTAAACACTGCTCCCACGTCCCACCTGAACGAACCCAAACTTCGCCTTTCTTTGTGTAAGACCTGTCTGGGACCTTTTTCCCCCTTCCCATCCCTTCCCCTGCAGCATATCCCACTGCACCAACTCAATCCCACCTCCCTGAGCTTTCCAGCCTGAGCAGAAGTGCCAGCTCGCGTGCCGCTCCTTGGAGGAGAAGCCTCTGCCCAGCCCGTGTGCTTCGCACCACAGCATTGCCTACGGCCGTATCAGCAAACAATGTCTGGGGCTGGTAGCAAGAATAATAGTGGCACATCTGTAGATACAGCAGTATTTAGGGGTGGTGTTCAGTAGAGTGCTGGGGACTGTGCGCTTCAGGGAAGGGGGTAGTTATTGTGGATTAGCTCTGGCTGTGCCCTGTGATGTCTGTTTGCAGCTGCAGTGTGCTAGATGCGCTCCAGAAGTGCATCTTCAAGTTTGGCTTTGTCCGAAAAGAATGCATTTCATGAACTTTGGTGTGAATCAAAGCACAGAAATTTCAAATGATGGCACACCTCTTCAAAAGCACATAGAATCGTCTAGGTTGGAAGGGACCTTTAAGAGCATCGAGTCCAACCATCAGCCTAACACTGCCAACACCACCACTAAACCATGTCCCTCAGCACCACGTCTACCCGTCTTTTAAATACCACCAGGGATGGTGATTCCACCACTTCCCTGGGCAGCCTGTTCCAGTGCTTAATAACCCTTTCTGTGAAGAAATTTTTCCTAATACCCATCCTAAACCTCCCCTGGTGCCACTTGAGGCTGTTTCCTCTTGTCCTGTCGCCTGTTACCTGGGAGAGGAGACCAACCCCCCCCCCCGCTACACTTTCAGGGAGGTGTAGAGAGCAAGAATGTCTCCCGTCAGCCTCCTTTTCTCCAGGCTAAACACCCCCAGTTCCCTCAGCCGCTCCTCGGAAGACATGTGCTCCAGACCCCTCACCAGCTTCATTGCCCTTCTCTGGACACGCTCCAGCACCTCAGTGTCTGTCTTGTTGTGAGGGGCCAAAACTGAACACAGCCCTCGAGGTGGGGCCTCACCAGTGCCAAGTACAGGGGGACGATCACTGCCCCAGTCCTGCTGGCCACACTGTTCCTGATACAGGCCGGGATGCTGTTGGCCACCTTGACCACCTGGGCACACTGCTGGCTCATATTCAGCCAGCTGTCCACCAACACCCCCAGGTCCTTTTCTGCTCGGTGGCTTTGCAGGCACTCTTCCCCAAGCCTGTAGCACTGCATGGGGTTGGTGTGGCCCAAGTGCAGGACCCGGCACTTGGCCTTGTTGAACCTCACACCATCCAGCCTGTCCAGATCCCTCTGTAGAGCCATCCTACCCTCCAGCAGGTTGACACTCCCGCCCAACTTGGTGTCATCTGCAAACTTACTGAGGGTGCACTCGATCCCCTCGTCCAGGTCGTTGATAAAGTTATTAAAGAGAACCGGCCCCAGCACTGAGCCCTGGGGAACACCACTCATGACCGGCCACTGACTGGATTTCACTCCATTCACCACCACTCTCTGGGCACGGCCATCCAGGCAGTTCGTTACCCAGCTGAACTGTTTTTTGCATTCCTGAGCGGAACCGAAATGCTGGGGTGGATGCACCCATATTGCCTGGCTAACGAGGGGGTCCCACCCTGCCTGCAGACCGTCGCTGCAGACCGTTTGGGGAAAATTCACAAATCGCTGGCAGGAGCAGTATCACAGTTTGGAAATTTTAGTTAAAAGAATTTTATGGTCTGCTAAGATATGGGCACTGAACAGCTAAGAATGGAGGGGGATGAGAAATACACAGAATCAGTATAATATTTTTATCCAGTTCACGTGGTTCAACTTTCCAAGAATAATTGTCAACAAAGAATCCTCAGCTAAAGGATTTCTGTGATGAGCAATATTTGATGTCTTTTATTAAAGTTCCGGAATAAAAGGAAATAAAAATTGCATATGGCACAAAATAACATATTATGAGGAGAAGTCACCTTGAAGAACTATAATGATCCATTTGAAAAGCTTTAGAAAAGAGCTGTAAGGGTAAGTCTCAAGATCTTAAAACTAAAAGACATTGCAGCAACAGACAGAAGGAACTGGTCTATTTAGCTCATAAAGGAGAATTTTAAAAGTATCCTCATCAAGATCTGTAAATGATTAAATGTTGAGACACTAGAGATAAAAAAGATGCTGAAGCTAAAGGTGCACAGACTCAGACAATAGGTAAGACACAGACTTTAGCAGTGTCAGGGCTTAATCCTTGGAACAATTTGCTGTGCGTTACAGGGGATTTTCTATGGCTTGAGATCGGCAAATGTGCTGTGTCTGCACCAGAAACACTGTGCTCATCGCAGGACTCGCAGGGGGAGGGTCCTGGCCTGGTACTGCGGGAAGTTGGACTACGGTACCTAAGTGATCCTTTCTGAACATAATAGCCATGAACCCACACACAAGATTCTTAATGTTACAACTTTAATAACAATTAGATATGATGAGATTAGATATCTTTGGTGACGACTTTGTCACTAGCGGTGATGATTTTCACTGACCCAGTCACCCTTCCAGGATGTGTTAAGCACTCATTATAGGAACCCTTTGGAATTGTAATATTTAAGAGCTAAGTGATGTGGGGACTTGGGCACCGTAACCATCGTTTTAGGCAGCATAGTTCAAAACGTTTATCTACAAAAAAAGTCCTCTTCTAATCCCACAGGTGCGGAGCCTCCCTGGGTATCTAAATCCTTACCCGTAAATTCCCTCTCTGGCTATGGGCAAGGCCATCACCCACAACAGGGAAACTCTCTCAGCCTGTGAGGCTGAGCCTCGTCCCGTGCGTGTGTGCCGTGATCCCGGCTGGCGTGAAGCCCACCAGCAGCACTGCTGGACCCCCAGGAGAGGGACACTGATAGAGCACAGTCACAGTCAGCCCCCATCGTGCCCACTGGCGGAGGTTTGTCCTGCAGTCTCTCTGCAGCCCCTTCAACAGCACTGTTCAGAAAGAGATTGAAACCGTAATCCATGGAAATAAACAATCAAATCCCATTTGATTACATCAGATATAAAACTTGCCAAAATCTCTTGCTTCTCGTAGTCTTCTGCTTATTGCCGTACTAACTTGTGGCCTTCTCTGAGAAGCAGCAAGAAAGCTATGACTCTTTTAATTAGATTTGGTCCACATTTTATCACTAACTGTTAATGAAATTGTCCTATGGCAGAGTGAGTTTAAAAGCAGATCTCAAAGCTGAGCTGGGTAAGGATCGAAGAGGGGAGCTGTGCTTGTGGGGGGCATCATTTGAATGAGAGCATTGGTCCCTTGTCACGGCTTGTTCATCAGAGTGCCCACGGTGTTCTGGTAGCAAAGATTGGTGACTAAACTGTAATAAAGTAATTGCTTTCTAATTTCTAAATTCCCCAGCAGTTGCCCTTAGATTGTAGCATTGGTTTTCACATCCTCATATTTTTCTGGTTTTGCTTTGGGTTTTGGTTTTTTGTTGTTTTGGTTTTTTGTTTTTTTTTATAATGGTCTATTAAGTATTCAAGGATTATTACCTTTCATTTCAGTTGGTAACATGATTGGTGTGGCTCCTCCTTCCTTTTAGCTCCAGGCTCCTTGGAAAGACCTGCAAAAACACACTGGCTCTTTTTCAGTTCTTATCGCTCATCTGTTTTTGGGATACCTTTCATGTGTGGAAGCATCTTGTTCTGCTCCCCATTTCTAGGGAGTGAGCTCTGCATAAGGAGTATGTCAATTCCTCGCGGTGCCATTCATCCAGCCCGCTGCCTTTTAAAACCTACAAGGGAAGCACAGAAAATCCAAACTTGTCCACTTTGCTAAACGTTTTTCTTTTCACTTCTAGGTCCTCCTATTGAGCCCCTGGAGCCAACCAGGCCTTTACCGACTCTTCCTGTTCGCAGAATTCACTCCACTTCAGAAAGAAAACACGAGAGACAGCCAAGACCGCCTAGTCCTCCTCTGGGTGATAGGCCATCTCCCCCTGGCGCGAAACCGAACATCTGCGATGGCAACTTTAACACCGTGGCTCTCTTTAGAGGGGAGATGTTTGTTTTCAAGGTACTAAAAATTCCTGCTTACCCATGAGTCTGCCTTTAGTTTTGTTGCTGGAAAAGATTAATAGAAGTATCAGGTAGTGAGATTTGAAATATCTGTGAAAATAGCTCTGTTCCTCCGAGGCTGACGAATGAGCAATATTAGCAGGAACTATAAGCAGATTGGTTCTGAAATATTTGGAAACAGTGCCTGATGGGATTCACAAAATGCCCAGGCAGGCTGTGCACCAAAATGTGAACTGGCTGCACTGGCAGAGAATTCAAACACCATCAAGCTCAGAGAGGAACCACCTGGAATCCGCTAACCAGGGATTAAGCCTCGTTGCCTCCAGAGATGGCACTCATCGAACCCTGGGCTTCGGCGAGCACTCAGCCTACCTGAAACTCTCGAGGAGTTGGAGTCAACCTTGCTTGTAAACTACAGCCAGGGAGGCAGGAGAGGCTTTGCTCAATAACCCATGTTGGAGTGCCTTGAAGAGGGAAATCCGTGGTCCTATTCCCAAAATACCTATAGCTTTCACTCTGCCCAATGGGTGGGAACATGGAGAGGGATTTATTGAAGGTCATTAAATGGACAAACTGTATCAGTTGCAGAAAGTGCCTGAAGTGAAAGCAGTTGAAGGCTGGGACAGCATCTGGGGGAAGTCTCACAGGCTCTGTCCTGCTCTTACTCATCCCTGAGCATCCACGACAGCTTTAACTAATGATCTCGTATCTAAAGGGATATTTAATGACTCCTGTGTGCCTTTGAACGTTGTGTGCTTCACGCAGTCTCCAGGTAATGTTAAGGCTGTGTGGGGTCCAATAGTTGAGCACCAGTTGTACCAGGACAATGGTGACACCTCAGTGACCAGACACACAGAGAGGTCACTCCCAAATGAGTTCCTAACACTTATAACTGTGGACTTGCTTCCCCCTGCTCCTTTTTCCTCTCCTTCTTTCCACCCTTTTTCACAGCACCAGCAATCAATGTCTCGCCCTTTTGGCTGCCGTCTTCCCTACGAAGCGCTTCCCTCACTGGAGACAGTGTTGGGCTGGGCGGGAGCTGTCACCTGAGCCAGGACTTCTGTCTGTACTGGTTAGGGGGCCGAGGCAGGGATTAGTCATGCTTGATGCTGGCCGCCCAGCCTGATTTGACTGCAGGATAAAAATGCTCAGTCTGAAGACACTTCTGGTTTTCTCAGGATCGCTGGTTCTGGCGTCTGCGCAACAACCGAGTGCAGGAGGGATATCCCATGCAAATCGAGCAGTTCTGGAAAGGCCTCCCCGCAAAGATTGATGCAGCCTACGAGCGGTCTGATGGAAAATTCGTTTTCTTCAAAGGTACAGTACATCTCAGTACAAGCCTACCACACCTGCCCCACATCCCACGCCTTTTGTGGCGTGAAGAGGGTGAAAACAGGTACGCTGCAACCTTGTCCTTTTCCATGGGGATACTTCAAGCAGCCGCTAATTCCTTAAAATATAGTTTAGTGTGGGCTGGCCTTGCCAGGACAAGCTCTGTATAAAGCTAATATTGGTTAGTGGAAGTCGGCTTCCATGGGATAACAGTTGTCTGGAAATGTGGTTTGTGAGTGCCCTCCAACTGGAAAGGTCCTAATTAGCTCCATCTTTCCCAGGGAGTGTCAGTCTGCAGCCTATCTGGCATTAGGACCTTTCCAGTTGGAGGGCGCTCCCAAACCACATTTCTGGACAATTGTCTCCTAAAGAGACAAAATGATGAACTCTATGCTGGGGCCCACATTACCTTCTTGCGCTGTGACAGTGTCTGAACAGGATCCTGTCCCTTGAGAGCAAGTTGTGAGCAAGGAAGAGTGGCTGGAAAGCATTGGTACAAAAGCCCGTACAAAAACACTCTATCTGCTCTTCTGAATTTTATGGCTGCGGCTTCAGTCCCTCAGCTCAGTAAACTGTATTAAAACTTGAGAAGGCTCAGGGAAAAGCAACAGAAATAATTGAAAAGTACGGGCTGACCTCCTGCAAGGAGCTCCCCAGCCAGAATGAGGGATGGCAAAGACAGGGTAGGAGAGAGGGCTTTGAAATCGTGGCTGGGCTGGAGAAGGTGAATGGGAAAGGGTGGTTTAACGTCTCTACCAAACCAAGAGCTGAGGAGCAGCGAATGAAGTCAGGAGGCTTCAGGGTCGAAATGAAGAGGAGGAGCAGCTTTTTCACATCATACAGTTAAGCCTGGAAGTCCTCAACATGCTGTGGTTCATTGTGGCTATTTTATATTTATATCGACTCAACTACTAATTAGGCAAATCTGTTTGTTGTTTGTGTCCCCATTCATCTCTAGGAGATAAATACTGGGTTTTTAAAGAAGTGACAGCAGAGCCAGGCTACCCACACAGTCTGGTGGAGCTGGGGAGCTGTCTGCCCCGGGAAGGCATCGACACGGCTCTGCGCTGGGAGCCGGTAGGCAAAACCTACTTCTTCAAAGGCGACAGATACTGGAGGTACAACGAGGACAAGAGAGCAACGGACCCGGGATACCCAAAGCCCATCACCGTGTGGAGAGGAATCCCTCAGGCTCCCCAGGGAGCGTTTCTCAGCAAAGAAGGCTGTATGTATCTGCCATCGTTACGCCTGTTAGATCGGTAACACCTCGTCTGCCGTGGGAGTTGGGTTGTTGGATGTGGGGTGTTTCGAATATTTCTGGAGATAGGAATCAAGTCTCAGAAGTCCTAAGGCCACGCTGGCCCCCGTGAGCACCCGCGGTCTGGGATCCCTCCTGACCCTCATCCCAACCCACGTACCTCCTCAACTGGTCAACCACATCATCGTAATGCCAGCTTGGGGGGATGGGAAGGGGACTTTTTCTGGTTTTGCTGCCACAACAGTCCCTACCCGAGTTTTCCTGGGCCCTGATTGTGAGGATGCCGTAACTTACATTTTCCTCCTAGTTTCTTACCTGTAGCTGGCTCAGTCACTGCTGCAGGCTCCAGCCTGCCTGAGGAACTTTGAAGTTAGCCATGCTCTGAGTAGGGGCTTAGAACTCCAGAGGCTCCTTCCAACACATTTCTTTCTCTGATTTGAAGATTTCTTCCTCTTCTTCCAGTTGGGGAAAGAACTAACAGAAGGGGCTTGTGCCGTTGAGGCCGTGCTTAGATTTGGGGCTGTGGTGCGAGACGAGGGCTGTAGGGCTGGGCTGGAGGACTGTGGTGGGAGCCGGCCAGGCGGGAGGACAGATGCAGGAGCCCCAGCGCTTTCACCACTGTTCCCTTCTCCTTTTTTCCTTTTTTTTTTTCCTAATCACTTGAGAGTGATTAGAAAAGGAGTCATGTGGGGAGATGAGGGGTACTTCAGACGTAGCATAAACCATCAGCCTTTTATTAACAGCAGGACAAGACTGCTCCTTAATAAAGGCGAAATCTTCTGGATTCTGTGGCCAGGACTCGTCTTACTCAGCATCTGCTCCCTCAGGCTGGGTGAACAGAAACCTTGAGTGTTCTTCCAAACACTGTTGCACCCAGGCACACACTGTCCTTCTGCAGGTTATGTTAATTGCTCGGTCATGACGAGCCCCATATTTACAGATGCTTTAGTAAAAAATAACTCACTGCAGAACACTTACTTTAAAGTCACTTAGTTGGGTTTTTGTACTCACAGCTTGTCTTGGCCAAGGGGAAACGGTGCTCTGTGGGCACCACTGCACCCACAAGCCAGGGTTATGGCTTCTCCTTGAAATCCTAGCTCCAAAACCACCTTCACTTTTCAGTGGTTTTGGGATGCCCCCGATGAATGTGTCTCATTAGCCCAGGCAGCTGTCCCCCCAGCCTGTCGGGCGCTCTGCACAGCCTCACGCAAGCGCAGCTCATCAAGAAATGCTCTCTGTTTTGTCTCCTAGTTTATACCTACTTTTACAAAGGGAAGGAGTATTGGAAGTTCGATAACCAGAGGCTGAGCGTGGAGCCAGGCTACCCCAGGTCAATCCTCAAAGACTGGATGGGCTGTAACCAGAAGGATGTTGAACGAAGCAAAGACAGACGCCTGCCCCAAGACGATGTGGATATTATGGTGACAATAAACGATGTGCCTAGCACTGTCAATGCAATCGCAGTTGTGATCCCTTGCATTTTGTCTCTGTGTATCCTTGTCTTGGTATACACGATCTTCCAGTTTAAAAACAAAGAGGTGCAGCAAAATGTTGTGTATTACAAAAGACCTGTCCAGGAATGGGTATGACACAGCCCGCTGCACATTTCAACTCATTGATCTAATGAGGACTATGGACAAAAAAAAAGGAAAAAAAAAATGCATTCAAAAGCCTATCAAACAAAACTACTTCAGTGACCTACAAGTTTTGGACAGCCTGGGACCGAAAGAAGCAGGAAAACTGGAAAAAACACAGGCAGCCTTGCAGTGTGGAGCCTCTTTCCTTCTTACTGCCTCAGTCGCGCGTCAGTCTCGGTGTGCCATCCTCCGCAGGCTCGCTCTGCTAACATCGGAGTCTTCAAGACAGGTTTCAACTGACCTGGGAAACTTCCTTCAGTTCCCTGCACCAGTGCTCCCTGTTAAACCCAGCATTCTCCAGTGTAGCTAAACCACCTCTGAACAGAACCATTTTTTTAATAGCTGTCTCATAAATGAATTAAGATCATGAAATCTATGAACAGGAACAATTCAGTATCGTAAGCAGAAGACATTCCGATGCTGAACCATTCTAAAAGATCTTCTTAGTTTATTACAAAATCCAGGGAATTACCTGGATACGATTTTCCAATACCTGCTGGTCAGATGTTTTGTACATTCATAACTAATCGACGCCGCCACTCAGCACAGTGCATGAGGAACCACTAAGCACTCGAAGAGGTACACGAGTGCAGAGCAACAGCTCAAGAAGCACCAAACCAGACACCATAACGTTACCTGGCAACATCAAGCCCTACATTGGGACAAACTGAAGACAAAGTAATCGGGTCTAAAAAAAAAAAACAAAACACCAATCATGGGAATACATGTTTTTGTTTGGGGAGCCATTCATGAAAGAAATATTTAAATGTCATATGATGTTGTTTTAAGCTCCCGTCAGCAAGAAAGAGTGAACCAATGGTTACCGATATACTGAAAAATATGTATAGATGTAGACTGCATTCTGCCCCCGGTAAGATGTTGGGAAAAGATGAATTGTTGTTACGTGGCATGTATAACTAGATTGTGGAATTTGTATGTTGGGTTTCAGGAGAATGGAAATGTTTGTTTGGAGTGAGATTGTCATTATATTTTGCTGAAATAGTCAAGGTACAGTAAGAATTAGGCCTGTTTATAAAACAAAATCCAATCCCTGTAGATGTTACAAACATTGTATGCCTTCGAAATTTGTTTTTTGTTTTTGCTCACTTCTTCACAGGCAAATATTTGGCAAGGACCAAAGGAAGCATGCCGCACAGTAGAATGAGTTCATCACTAGCCCCATTTGACAGAGAACTAAAAATCAGGTAAAGGCTAGATAAATATCTGAACTTTCGGCTAGTAACTTTTCGCAAGTCTCTTCCTACAACAGCAGCTTCTGCTTATCCCTCTTACAGTTGTGAAGGGTTGAGGATGTTGCATCCTTACCACAAACTTAGTCCGTTTTGTTGTCGATGCTGGTATTTCTACCATGTTAAATCAGAGTGGAAGAAGAGTTTCTAGCAGCGCGATGCAATGGTGAAGTCCAGCCCTGCACTAAGTGCCATTCATGCAAGCACATGAACTGCTTTGCACGCTGCCTCTAAGGAACAGGTGATTAGCGTAAGCCCTCTGCCTATAACTGAATTTCATTCGGTGCAATGGAAGTGCAATGCACAGAATGTCCGGTTAGTATCGAAAAAGTACAGCTTTTAAAATGTCAGCTATGAAAAAAAATCCAAGGATGGCAAACATGCTAAAAATAGTCCGCATTACAATGATGAGGAATGAAGAAGCAGAAAGATTGTCAGCGTTCTGAATTTCGCACCAGTGCTCAAATATTGCTATGGTGAAGCAGGGTAGACAAATAGATACTTCTAGCGAAGCCCACTAGGACTGCATAACACGTGGTCTCAAACTGTATTTTGTCCTTCATAATTGATTTCCGTAGCCAAGCTGTTTATTGTGTTTAAACATTAAAAAAAAAATATTACAAACATATTACAAAATAAGTGAGAAACTAGTAGATGCAAAACTTTGAATTTTAGTGAAAAAAATGTGATAACGTCTCATGATGGGTGAAGGAGTGCAAAGGACCAAATGAAATCGGAGCTACTAATTAGACACACCCCCCACATGCTACTCCGTACGTTGCTATGTGTACTATGTATGTGGTAGAATGCACACTATGAACGCCACAGCCACATGGCACATCGAACTCATCTGTACGCTGCCATCTCTTCTGGGACTGCGACAGCCCAAACCTTTGAGCAACTTCCAACAGCCATCATTAAAAAAAAAAAAATTTACAACCTAGAGAAATGTCTGGTTTTGTTTGTATTTTCTTCTTTCCCGCCCAAAGATACAATTTTTTGGTCTGTTCAAAGCCCTATACTGAGTTAGGAGCAGTACAGGTCTGGAGCAAGCGGAGCAGTTTCCTCAGGCAGTGCGTGTTGCCTTGCGGAGCCAGGCACCCCGCTGCAAGGAGGCAAGCTGCCTGCTCCGTACTGCCAAAATTCAGCCTTCCTCAAAAAACAGCTGCTTCAAAGAAGCGGAGAAATAGTTTGGTGCTGTTTCTAACTGCTCCAGGTGCAGCTGTTATGTACTGGAGCTTTGCAGGGCTGTGCAGGATTTGTGTAGGTGTTTAAGGGACTGAGAAACAGCCCTGTACAGTTACCCGTGTTGGCACTGGGGGGGCTGGGGCAGGTGGGTGAGCGGTTGACCCACCTTCCCCGAGTAAAGTCCCATTCGCACCTCTGTCATCTCTCGTGTTGAGATTGGCACCTATGCAGTCCTGGGATCACCTGGATCCGGGCACAAACATCCGTATTCGGGTAAGGGATAGTTCTTTAATATTCCCACACCTGAGCTCTTTGCTGGCATCCTGGGTTATGCTACAGAAACACAGCACCCAACAGCAGAGTATCGACCCGCTCTGCCTCCCATCACCACGGCTAAAGCATCCCCGTGGACAGGCGGCCACCGTCCAGACATGCGGCACCAGGACATATTGCCACCACAGGGGAGCAGGGAACAGCAGTGCTTATTCAACTCAAATTCCCTAAGCAAGAGGCTCCTCCTGGTGTGCTCCCGGCGTGATACACACTGCCCGGCAACCAGAGGGGAGTCCTGGCATGTGTTTACCTGCAGCGCAGCAGTTGCAGCCCCTCCAGCGAGTGGCCCACCACATACACTATCACTGCACTCAACATTCTGCTTCTGTTTGGTTTTGACTACTTTGAATAATTTCATCACCAGTAAAATAGGCTCATTTTTCCAGGTAAGTTAGAAATGTGCTGGGATACACAACCACTAGTCGTAACAGAGCTGGTCCTCCACTCTAAGAGAGATCAGTTGTTCCTAACTCCTAGTGAGTCACTAAACCTCAAGGGGATCTCCCATCTCACACCATGAAGACTCAGGTTTTTAAAAACCTCTGTGAAGGATCCTGACAAAAGTTTTTGGACTTTACAGCCCACTATGGCAAACAAAGCTACATACCCTATGAGTTCTTCACTGAACCCTGGGTCGTGAGACATTCATTCCTCCCTCAAAACCCTTGGACAACGCTTCTCCATCCTGTCACATTCATCCCGGGGCTTGGCTCCCACCTGTCTCATAGTATCACACAGACTTGTCCAGCACAGCTGGAATTGGCTATAGTTCCTCAGATCGTTCCTGCAACCCTTTGTAATCCATGAAGTCACGTGTTGCCTTCCACTGCCCGACAGCAAAGGTGATATACAGCCATCGTACGGAACCCGGGGCTTCACAGTTCACCAACTTCATTCTTAAGAATACTGAGAACCGGCAGTAGCAATGCACAGCACCAGGGACATACGACTTGATTTGACTGACTATTCCTTAACACCTTCTTTTGGCATCGCCACTGGACAGTGCCACCTTTGAGATAAAGCCCATAAAAAGGGTCGGTCAAGCATTGCACTGTGCTTTAAGTGCCTCGAGCTGTGTAATGCCGAGGGCCGGCCACTGGCAATTCTGCCTTTCTGTAACCCTTCACCTGAGCTGTCATTTCTCCCTTGCTGTTTCACGCCATTGTTCTCACGGTCTCCTCATGGCCCTGCAGCCGCAAGCTCCGACGCTGCTAGGCAGGTTCTCACGGGAAGGAATCGGCAATAGCATAAGAATCCCACTCCTCCTTTTCCCCGGCTTCTTTTTGAGTTCTTAGTTTACAGAAGAACCAAAATGTAATGAACAACAAAGCAGATAAGCATTACCCCAAAATATATATTTGCAGAAAAGCTTGGCAACCGCTGTGCAACACTCACATCTAATCTACATATAATACTTAAGATAAAGATGCATCATGGATTTACAGATAACGATGCTTTGGGCTTTCTTTTCTTAATTCACTCCAAACATTCCATCTGCTTTTTTGACTGTTACTGATGACTGAGCACATGTCTTTGTTCAAATACATACCTTCAGGCCAAGAACTTGCTCTTGCACTGCTCAGAGGTCATCACTACAGGTGTAAAATTTGGATTCTTAACCACAACATGCTTCAATTCATGTTCACCTGCACTGAATTTACCTTTCTATCAACCCATCAGTCAGTCCTCATCCTTACTAGTCAGAATAAGTCAGTGTGGACACACCTCCCTGCACTAATCTGCGTCCTTTCCTAAAAAGGACACAATAATGCTGAACACCGTGGCTCCCACAGAGCTCCCTGTGAAACTCCTGGAAAATCTAACTGTTTACTCTGAGTTTTTCCCCCATCCTCGAGCATGTAAAGGGGCTTCCCTCTCATTCCATGGCATCACTCACCCAGGGTCCTTAAAAGCCTTTGGCACAAAAACCTGCCCAATGCCTTTCGGAAATACAAATAGCATTACAACAGACTTTCTCCACATCCCTGCGGACTCCTTTAAAGAACTCCACAGGTCTTGTAAGACATGACTTGCCATTAAAACACCAAGTTTATGCTCTCTCATGGTATCATGTATCCATGTTTCTACCAATTCCATTCTTTATAATACTTTGTTTTCCTTATACACAGGCCCGTCTCACTAGTTGAGAAACCCTTGTTTCGAACAGGTATCACACATTTGCCACCTTCCAGTTACCATTCTAGACAGAGCAGAAGGCAAGACCGCTACGATTCTATGGCAATCTTTATTTAGAAGTTTAAGGAGCAAGCTTTAATCAACCAAAACCTTCCCTAAACATCCAGATAGTAAAAACAAAAATGGAAGTTTACTTAATTTTCTACAAAGCCTGAAGCACCAGGGCCAAAAAAAAAGAGCTCTGCCCACACTGCCTCTGAGGCAGCTCTCTCCTCAAGCGAACTCAGTTGAGAGTAACGCAGCTGTGTGGAAGCAAGCAAGGAGCTTTCACACACCCTCACGACGGGGAGACATTTCTATGCCTTCAGTACACCTTTAACAGTCAAGCAGAAGAAAAGCAACTGAAATAAGATCAGTGAACTCTGTTTAGAAGCAAATTACTATCTTCTACCTGAAAGCAGGATCTACAGCTCCTTTTCACCATCACCACTCCCTGACACGGGCAGAGCTCTTCATTAGCGAGCTCCCAATCTGTAATATCTGACTGAATGGAGTAACTGGTTAGAACCGTGTTACTTAACCTTTGTCTCCAAGATAACTCAAGATAAGGTGGTTTAGTACTTTTTTGACTTGCTGATTTCTAAGAGTTTCCCAGCATAGGTGGGTAACTGCTGTAGAACGAATTTAAGCCCACGGGCAATAGCATGCTTTTCTGGGCTCTCTCTGGCAGATGCCTCGGAAGCAGCACACACGCCACCGGGCGTCTGCCGATAACAGATCAAAGACCGCTGTTCGAGAGGCAGTCACACATCGCTGCTGTTAGAAGCCCCTGGATTGACTCTGAGAAACTCTAGTTTTAATCAGAGCTGATCATTTCAGAATCACTGGCCCTGTAGGAATAGCTGCAAGTCACGGCAAGAAAGCAGGTGATGACTTCTGAATGATTTTGTGGCAAGTAAACTACTATGTTTTTGGTACTGGACATACAAGGGGCTTTAGCAAGAGTGTGGAAAGAGAGGGCAGTGCCACATATGTGCCGAAACAGACTGCTGTGCAGCAGAACACTGATGCATTATTTAAGGCAAAATAATCTCCAGCGATCAATATCACAAGCCACAAGAGTAAATATTGTGGGCTAATTTGAGGGTCTCAGTCAGCATCACAAAACAAAAAAGCACAGCTGAAGAACTGGAAAACATCAGCAAAGGGATAGACAGCATTCCTTAATTGTAACTTATGTATGTTATTTGTCATGTTTTGTAATAATACTAAGTTTACAAAACACTACAAAAAGTTGGGTTTGTAGCCTATTCCTTGGGCTTGGCCTGCAGAAACATCAGAAGGTCCAGATGTCTGTAATCCGAAGTGCAGCTTGACACTTCACTCCTTAGGAGCTTTCTGGAAAGTAGGAACCAACACTGCTCATGTCAAGCTAAAAAGATAAAACAGAAAGGAGATTTAGCAGACGCACCAGGGAGTGCAGAAGGCATTTCAAAACACCAGTACAGTCATTTCTCAACCTTCAATTACAAAGCCCCAGTAGAAATTTCCCTTCCTAGACCATAAGGGTCTATGAAAAGAGGGAAGCAGACCTAGCTGCTGCTAACAGCCAGCCATAAGAACAGACTTGCCAAGCTGCCAAAAGCAAAATGTATGCTTAGCCTGGTCTAGGTAGTTATCGAAAGCTCAGAGCAAGTTTAACTATGGCTCTGTAATGCTCAGAGACATCAAGCCTTTATACAGGAACTGTGAAGGGGCAGCGAAGAACTCTTTCAAAGGGTTCTTAATTCAAGGAATTCCTTATTCTTTCCTTATGCCATAAACCATTCCCATATGTTCCTATGATAACCGAGAACTCAGCCACTAAGTTACAATGGCCTAGGTGGCTCAAGAACACACCTCCAGCACCACAGCAACTATCGTAAGAGTTGTAATCAGACGAAAGCCCATACAAAGTCCACACAGGACACTCATCTATACGCATTCCTAAACCTCGTAAAAAACATTGTATACGTTACAGAATCACAGAATCACAGACCAGTCAGGGTTGGAAGGGACTTCTGGAGCTCCCCCAGTGCCACCCCCTGCCAGAGCAGGGGCACCTCCAGCAGTGGCACAGGATGGCGTCCAGGCGGGTTTGGAATGGCTCCAGAGTGGGAGACTCCAACACCTCTCTGGGCAGCCTGTGCCAGTGCTCTGCCACCCGCACAGGAGAGAAGTCCCTCCTCAGGTTTAGATGGAACTTCCTATATTCCAGTTTGTGCCCGTTCCCTCTTGTCCTGTCACTGGGCACCACTGAAAAGAGACTGTTCCCATCCCCCTGGCACCCTGCCTTTAAGGATTTATAAGCATTGATAAGATCCCCCCTCAGTCTTCTCTTCTCCAGACTAAAAAGACCCAAGTCCCTCAGCCTTTCCTCATAAAAGAGATGCTCCAGTCCCCTCATCATCTTTGTAGCCCTCTGCTGGACCCTCTCCCGCAGTTCCCTGTCTTTCTTGAACTGGGGAGCCCAGAACTGGACACAGTACTCCAGATGCGGCCTCCCCAGGGCAGAGCAGAGGGGGAGGATGACCTCCCTCCACCTGCTGGCCACGCTCTTCTTGATGCACCCCAGGATGCCATTGGCCTTCTTGGCCACCAGGACACATTGCTGGCTCATGGTCATCCTGTTGTCCACCAGGACTCCCAGGTCCCTTTCCACAGAGCTGCTCTCCAGGAGGTCAGCCCCCAACCTGTACTCATGCATGGGGTTATTCCTCCCCAGGTGCAGTACCCTACACTTGCTCCTGTTGAATTTTATAAGGTTCCTCTCCGCCCAACTCTCCAGCCTGTCCAGGTCACGCTGTATGGCGGCACAGCCTTCTGGCGTGTCAGCCACTCCTCCCAGTTTTGTGTCATCAGCAAATTTGCTGACGGTACACTCTATCCCTTCATCCAGGTCATTAATGAATATATTGAACAAGACTGGACCCAGTACTGACCCTGAGGGACACCACTCATTACTGACCTCCAACTAGACTCTGCACCACTAACCACAGCCCTCTGAGCTCTATCTGCTAGCCACTGTTCAATCCACCCCACTGTCCATTCATCTAACCCACACTTCCTAAGCTTGCCTGTGAGGATGATGTGGGAGACAGTGTCGAAAAAAAGATAAACCAGCTCATTTTATAGTAAAATCTTGCCTGTTTTGATCACGACCTGGATCCTCCTTACCTGTCAATCAAGGAATCTCTCATCTTGGTAGCAATGGTACTTGGCTGAGCTTCATTCAGCCTGAAGATACTCTCAATGACTGAGAGCTCAGTGCTGGTTGTATCCAGCCCACAGAAGGCACACCAGTCATTTACAACCATTCCTGCCGCAATGACCTCACTGCCACGATTCACCGTTCCAGCCTGGCAAAAACAAAGTGGCAAGAGTTAACAGGGTACACTGACAGCAACGTATTTGTTATGCGTCCTTATTACAAGTCTTTAGTGGAAGGCCTCAACTCACACTCCTGAAAATATTAAAGCTTCTGCCAACAAAGTTATAAAGATTTTGGATAGAAAGATTAATGGACAGCCTTTAATCTCTGGAGAGAAAATTGTGTGACATTCAGTAAAATAAAATCCAACAAGCAGGAAGCATAAAGGCAAAACAATTGTGAAATTCACAAATCCAAGTGAGCAGACACAGGATTTATTACTTAATTTTTTTAAAACACTACCTTTGGACAAACCACAGACAATCTCGCATTCTGTATCAATCAGTCAGCACAACTGCATAATCCCAGCAGAGCAATGGTTCAGAAGCAAACTAAAGGTGCTAACCAGCTTATGCAGACTCAGAAAAGACAGGGAAAATGTCTCAGAGAAGACTTGCCCCATTCAAGTCTTCTCCTCATCTCCCACTTGGAACAGCTCTGCAGAGGAAACACTGTCTAGGCCATGAGACGTAGAAACATGCAAACTGAAACTAGATTAGAAAGGAGTGCCAAGAGAAAACACAAACCCACAAATGCCTTACCACGAGTGGGACCTGGAGCAATGAAGACAGTTCATCCTGATCATCAACTGAAGTTTTGGGGTGCACAATTCCTCCTTGGTTACTAAAAACACAGTAACTTCCTACCAGCACCTGATCTGCTACCGTTTGTCTGAAAACCTCAACCTTCAGTACATCTGCCAAGATCTCTTCTGTCTCCTGCAAACATAAAGAGAGAATAAAGTCCTCAGCAAAGCAGTATTGTTGGAGTCAAGCTATTCCTGCATGGAACCATGAACTGGGATCCTCCCCTTTAGAAGCCTTCCCCCATTTTCACAACCGGCAATTCAGTCATAAAACGCTTACTCATCATTATAAAACACTTACTCCACTTTGTTCCACACCACTGGGACAAAATTGTCATATCCTTCTGTATAACTCTAAAGAACTTCCTTTCCCTCCAGGTTTTCACCATGAATTATTTTGATTTCTCCCTCTCTGGCCATCTTGCTTTACTTTTTACACTTATTTAAAACGTAATATGCTGCAAAGACCATTACCTCCCCCTCATCCCCCACTTTTTTTTCCCTTTGCATTCATAACACCAAAGCCCCATTTCTTCATCACCTTTAACACAGAGTGAAAGCAAACACCATAAGGAGCCCAGAACTGGACACAATACTCCAGATGTGGCCTCCCCAGGGCAGAGCAGAGGGGGAGGATGACCTCCCTCAACCTGCTGGCCACGCTCTTCTTAATGCACCCCAGGAAACCTTCTTGGCCACAAGGGCACATTGCTGGCTCACGGTCAACTTGTCGACCAGGACTCCCAGGTCCCTCTCTGCAGAGCTGCTTTCCAGCAGGTCAGCCCCTAACCCGTACCAGTACATGGGGTTATTCCTCCCCAGATGAAGGACCCTACACTTGCCCTTGTTGAAATTCATACAGCATTTCTCAACAACTGCAAACCCAAATTGCAGCTTGGCAGCCATTTCACATACATCCACTATGAATTTAAAAGCGTTCTAGAGCCATATACCCTGTCAAGATCTGGATGAACAAGAGCTACATAGTCATTGCAGGTAGTGACATTGCCCAGTGCTGAGAGACGCTCTTCTACTCGTTGAATTCGTACAGAATCTGGAAGACTATTGCGGATATGTTGTAGCTCTTGGTCTGTCGTGCTGCTTGGGACCAACAGTCCGTGTCTGTTTCCTAGAATGACAATTTAAAAAAAAAAAAAAAAAGAGAGAGAGAAAACGAAAAAAAGAATGTTTCTGTCAGGCTTCTTACTTTCCTGATGTTCATATAATGGCTTAAATTGCCCTTGCCCTGTCCACTCTTCCCAAGCCCAGAATTCAGCCCAAGAGAAATAGCATTGTCGTTTAGGAACACAGCACACAGGTAAAGGAAAATCAGGATGAAGCGCAGACTTAGATCTCAGAGTAGAAAAGAGTGAATGCCACTATCTTTAATCACATCTCTTTTTCAACAGAACTAAAGGAAGCCCGAGGTTCTCAACAAAACATTTTGGCTAGGAATCTCCCCTACAGATGCCAATTGCCCCACAAAACGTACAGATCCTGCTTGTTTGTATTACTTTATTGCGGCAAAGCAGTAATATAGGATGGACAAAGACACTCTTTTCACAGGAACAAAACTGACCCAAGAAGTTTATCTGACTCAATAAGGTCTTGCCAGCAAAAGACAGATGAAAGACTTTTCCCTCATTTTTGCATTTGTTAATGCCACACACACACACACACACACACACCCGCCCCAGGCTCTGCCCCTGCAGCGCTGGCACTGAACTGTTAACCTTAAGAAAAACGAAACTTCTCCTGGTTTACCAGAAAGTAGACTTACGCATGTCTTTAGCCCATCTTTAAGCTCCGAGAGACAAACGCTCCCCACTACCCCAGCTCTTTGCTACTGGGCGAGTTTTAGTTTTTTCCATTTTCACTCCCCTTCACGTGCCACAAACGTTAAAATAAAACCTCTGAGAATGAGGGGTGCTGCCCGTTGGAACCCCCCCACCACAGTCAGACCTACGCTATGTCCCAGCGTGCACCAACCGAACCCGGGATCGCTTCCCCGTTTCCACCGGGAACGCCCAGGCGCGGCCGGGCCGCGTTCAGGGGCGAAGGGCCGCCCCGCCACCTACCCACACACATTCTGCCGATGATGCGGCAGCCGGCGATGGAGGCGTGCACCACCGGGATGGTCCCGAAGAGCTCCCCTTCGAAGACGCTGCAAGGAGAAAGCGCCGTTAGGGTCCCGCCGCGGGGCTCGCCGAGGCGGCGGCGGCCGGGCGGGCCGGGCCGGGCCGGGCCCTCGGGGCTCCCTCACCTGTAGAAGTTCTCGGAGCCGCCGATGGCCACGAGGCAGTAGGCGTTGGTGAGCTTGGCGAAGCAGCCCAACTCGTTGTTGTTCTCGAAGCTGGCGCGGACAGCCATGGCCGGGACGAGGAAGGAGACGGGCACCGGACACCGCAGCCTCTGCCGGACGCACGCGGCGCCGCCACTTCCGCTTCCGGCGGGCGGAAGTGACGGAGCAGAGCGNGGCGCCGCCCCCGCCCCCTCCACCATGGGGACCCCCCCCGGGAGGGCCCTGCCCCGGCGGCGGCACGTCCCGGGTTCCGCAGGGCACCCTGGTCTCCGCCATGTCAGCCTGTGCCCGGGTGCGCCACGGCGGGCTGAGGACCCCCGTGTGCCCTCACAGGCCGCCTGTCCCTGAAGGTGCCACCGAGGACCCAGGTGTGCCATTGCTCTCTGGGTGCCCACCGTGGGCCACCACCACCTGCGTGCAGGACAGTCCCTGTGCAGGTGTCCCCATGTGCAGACACACCATCCCTGTCCAGGCGTGGCTGTCGTGCCTACACCATCCGCGTACAGCACCACCCACCTGCAGACGTGTCACCTGTCTGCAGACATGCCACCTACGGTCCAGATGCCACCCCAGTGCCTCAGCATGTCACTCGTATAGGGGCCACCTGTGTCCAGGCATGACCTGGGTCAGCTGCCACCTGCGTTCAGATACGACCAATCCATGTGCAGACACCACCCATGTGGTGACCCCACCCCTTGGAGACAGCATCCACGTGGTGATCCCACCCATGTGCAGACACCATCCATGTGGTGATCCCATCCATGTGATGATCCCACCCAGGTGCAGACACTACTTATGTGCCAACATCAACCGTGTGCAGATGCCAACCATGTGCCCAGACATGCCATCCCTATACTGCTGGCATAGCACAGCTCAGGACAGAGGGGCCCTGGCCAAGCTGGGGGTGCTCACCTCCCCAAGAGGGACCCAACACAGCTCTTTCCAACAGAACAGCTCCTTTATTTTTAACATTACCCTGCCTTTGACCATTTCATTTTCAGCACATGGACACAGGGAGAGGAATGGCTCAGTGCAAAGAGAACCTGGGTTCACCCTGAAGACCTCTGTGGCCAGTTTCCAGCTGTAGCAATGGTTTTGCTGTAAGTTTGGGGAGAAATGTTCTTTGGAAAAGAAAAGTTCTTTCCCAAATGGGTAAAAAAGAACGTAGAAGTGTGGATTATGTTTATGTCATTGTCTCTCTCCTGCCATGATCTGTAATTGAAATTCAATTTGAACTGTACTTGCTAATCTCATTGAATCAGTCATCTGCATATATTAGAAACAGCACAGACACCTTTTAGTAGGAACAAGATTAATTTGCCACCCATATTTTGATTTCAAGCCCCAGATATGACGACTGGTGGGGAAAAGCAACCACTTGAAAATAAGACCAAAGGACACCTCGAGGCCCAGGTCAGAGTTCGAACCGACTGTGTATATGTTTAGATTTTAACTTGTTGTACTTGGTGATCAGATCCAGCTTACTGTGCCCCAGAGTCATTCTTTTCTCAGCCCCGTATGCGCTGTTCTTTTCCATCAGCATGTCCTCAGTGAGTTTATCATAGCAAGGAACTACAGGCTTTTTATCACGTTTTACCTGGTTGTATGGGGATAGCAGGTCCAATTTTCCTTGTCCGGGACTCTGTCTTTTTTCCATCCCATAAAAAGCATTGTCATTTTCTGCTGTCGGTTCCCTGGAGGTAGCAGCAGGCCCTTTCTGCTTCATGCCTGTCCCGTTGCTACTGGCACCCTCGGAAAGGGACTGCAACGTCTGCTCCTGTCTTAGTGGGGAGCAGTGGCTGCTGTTAGCCTTGCTGTCCCCTTGATAACTAGGTTTATTGGAGCTCGGGGCAGGGGAAGGCTCCGGCTGCAAGAATGTCCTTGTTGTCAAGAGATTTGATTTGTGATACAAGGCTGGGGTGGATTTATTTGGAGGACTGTTCATTGAGTCTGGTGGTTCTCCTTGCTGCTTAGGGCAAGTGGGCTTCAGAGATGTGTCTTCCTTCCCCTTCTTATTAGCAGAATCAGAGCCTGAATCTTGCTTTTCCGGGTGTACGTTGCAGCTGGAGTTTTTTAGAAAGGGAGACATTTTTATGCTTCTGATGCTTATATTGGAAAGGCTGCTGGAGGGGCTCGAGGTTTCAGCATCATTCACCTGTGCGGGTTTTAAAAGGGAGTTGACAACTTTTGAGGTGTTCTGAGAAGAGGGGCATGTTCCAGGATCTGGCACACAGAAGCTGGTCACTGCTCTGGACTCTGCATACAAGTACCGGAATTCCTTGTCAAACTCGGCAACAATTTGACCGCGGAAGTGGGTTACCAAGCTGGTGTGGACTTGGCTGCAAAGCCAGGTGAAACTGTAAAAAAAGAAAAAAGGCCACACGTTTAACTTTAGTTCGCAGAGTGCCAGGATACCTAGCATTGATGTTAACATTGAAGTGATGCATTGCTCCCCAATTTATGTCATTAAAACTTTCTCTGAAGTATGCAAGTCTGAGGTTACTTGAATGTGCTCATTACATAATTACAAAAGAACAACCCTAAAATGGTCATTTAATTTCAGCTCAGTAATGTAATGAACTGTATGAAAATATAAACAATGAACAAGAAATAGCAGCCAGGCTTCCTTAGGTTTATGCAGGACGTAGAGCAGCAACTGGTCCCTGCCTAAAAAGCACAGCAGCATGTTTCAGGCCTTTTCTTCTCCAGCTTCCTCATGCCAGCGCTCTCTACCAGTAAGCACAGAACCATCGTTTCCCATTCCCCATCCAGGCCGTGTGTCAGAGGAGCACCAGCTAATGGTTTGCAGGAAGGCTTCTCAGTCCACACCGGGGTTCCTACGGTGTGCATGGTTTAGTATCCAGGAGGCAGGGGCAAGGAAAGCTCCCACTGGCTGGAGATGGTGTGGCTGCGGGACAATGAGATAGGAAGCACGTGGCACTGAAGGGCTCTTTCTGCCCAATTTGTGTTGCAGAATTCCTAGCTCAGTGTTTGGCTAGCACAGCCCACTGCAGCCATACCTCTGACAGAGGGCGAGGAGACGGTTTGGGGGGATATCAAGGCATGCCTGGTCTCCTGCTCTCTTCCCTTGCCTTGGCAGGAGCTATGTTCTCATGTCCTTAACACCTGCAACATGTGATGGACTTGAAGGAGCCGCTTAGGCAGGCAGGAGGGTGAGGAATGGAGATCTTGGGCACTGCCTTGAGGAACAGAGGTCTCCAGAGTCCCACAGAAATACCTCAGGACAGAAAGGCTGCTGATGTTGCCCATAGGTATTGCTGGGAGATTCCTCAGACTCTTTCCATCTTTTCCTTGCCATCCAGTTATGAGATACATGGTGTCAGAAGTTCACGAGTCCTTTGCTCAGCAAATCCAGTCCCTGCTCTCCAGTCCAATGTCTTGGGATGTTTTCTGGGACCTTGTTATGTTTCAGCTTAAAACCAATTAGATTTTTGCCCAGCAGAGGAAAAACTTCCACTAATTGCCACNTCTGCAGAGAGCAGCCACATTTCTCCTCCCAATCTTCATTTCCCTAGGTTAAACAGGGAAGCTCCTCTTACAGAGTAGGCTTCCCAGGCTCCTGGTCACCCCAGTCATCAGCTGCTTCTTTTATTCTTGCCATAGTCAAACCAGATTAGCAGACTAACTGTGTTAAATAAAACAGAACCTTCACAGATGGAAGTACCCGCTTAGGGCTGCATTATCGGCTGCTAAAGCAAGATACTGACTTTGACAAGAGCAGGATCAAATCACAGAAGCTACAGGAGAGCAATTGTAATGGGAGATTCCAAGTAAATGTCATTTCAGGACAAGATGCTGGCACTATGTTTTGGGACCTCATCAATGTTCACTTCACAAGACAGCTATTTGGGAACTTTTAGTAGGAAAACCAGCTCTTGGCTCGTTTCTGAGCAGTGTGCCACTGTTATGGTTCATAATGTTGCTTCAAAGAAAGTAGTATACTTACACTGAGCATACACACACCCCAAAGAGCAACATAAAATGAAAAGATCAATACTCTTCTGCTTAATAGCAAACCAGGTAAATTAAGTAAGAATGAAGAAGTAGTTAAAGAGTGAAAAACCTTTGCTGGTGGCATGAAGAGTATTCAGAAATACCACACTAGAGGCTCAAAGCAAATGCATACAACTTCACAGAGACACATGAGAAAAAAAAAAAAAAAAAAAAANAAAAAAAAAAAAAAAAAAAAAAAAAAAACAAACAGAAAAAACCCAACCACCCACAAACCAGAAAATAGCTGGGATGGCTAAATGACAGAAGAGAAGCTATTTGAAGCCATTAGGACGGGGGGTAATAGCTTCAAACTGGAAGAGGGGAGATTTAGAATACATATTAGGAAGAAATTCTTTGCTGTGAGGGTGGTGAGCCCCTGGCGCAGGTTGCCCAGAGAAGCTGTGGCTGCCCCATCCCTGGAGGTGTTCAAGGCCAGATTGGACGGGGCTTGGAGCAACCTGGGCTGGTGGGAGGTGTCCCTGCCCAGGGCAGGGGGGTGGGAACTCAATGATCTTCAAGGTCCCTTTCAACCTAAACGATTCTATGATTCTGTGATTAAGACCAGGAAGCCCATCTTTCAGAAAAGTTGGGTCACACATTGCAAAAGGCATAAGAAATAATATTCAGGTCCGTGTGGGGCTAGCACATGGTCCATGTGCAAAAGGAGTGCTCAGATAATTCCTCTGCGTCGATGTTTACTGCACAGGAGCTTGGGGTGATTGCTCTCCATGAACCCACCTTTATAGAGAACATAAGGGAGGATCAGTCTCCTGTTGAAATCTCTGCAGAAGAGATTAGAAAACCTATCAACAAAGCAGACAGTAACAAATTGGCAGGACCAGGTAACATTAACCCAAGAGCTCCAAAGGAATGCAAGGATGAAATAGGTCAACTACTAACCAGGATGTGTTATCTCTCACTTGAAAGTGCCTTGGTTATCAGAAGAGTGGAATGTTGCTAATGTAATATAATTTTTGTAATGTTCTAGTCCATTAAGTCTCATGACTGCACAGCACAAATTAGTAGAGACTCTTCTAAAGAATACAATTAATGGTCATATAGGTAAATATGATATAATAGAAAAGGCAGCTTTTGCAAAGGAAAGTTATCTCTCACAAAGCTGTGAGAGTTCTTTGAAGAAATCCAAGAGTCCAGACAGAGGAGATTTCGTGTAGCTTGTATCACCTGTATGGTCAAAGGTGTCTATCCCAGGGGCGCTGCCTGGCTCCCAGGAGGGCTGGTGTTCCCGTCCATGTTGCTTACAGCTATTACCCTTCTACATGAGTGCTGCGTCCGCACTGCACAGGGCTTAGACGTAGCCCAGCTCAGGACCTACTCCACTCACACACACGTGTTCACTTGAACTCCTCAAAATCACAAATGTTCTCAGAGGGCTGAGTGCCCTCTCCTCTGGAGGGGCAGGATTGCATCCGTCACACTGCGAGCATTGTCCCGTGAACTGCAAGAGGACACTGGTCAGCCAGGTGGAGCATAATGCCTGCCACCCCTGTTCACCCAGCCTGGCACTGCTGTTGCCAGCAGACCTGGAAACAGAGCTGTGCAAGTGGTCATGTTTGCCCTCCTCATTCTGGCTAGGAGGTCTCATGTCTCAGACTCAAATGATCCAGCAGGAACATCACAACAGGTACCCATCAAGGCCTCTGGCCTTACCTTAGCAGGAGGTAAACAACAGGTCTTGCTTAGCTTTTCCTTCCCTCCCCAGACAAAGTGACTTCCACCTTCTGTCTTCTCCCAGCACTCTCTGACCCAAGTACAGCATCCCTACAGGAACGCACGAGATAGGTACACCCAGCCATCTCCTCTCATCCACAGGAACTGTCCTTTCCCCTGTAAGGGGAGCAGCCTCAGACCCAGCTATACACTCCTCATGCCTTATGACTGTCCCTGCCACTGACGCCTCTTACGGCTCTTTCCCCAGTGCAGGCATTACTGTGTCCCAGCCAATGCTGATCCAATGGGGGCCTGACCACTCTGTGTTATGGCAGGACCTGGAAGGAATCATCCAAGTCCCCTCAGTGGCACAGCACTCCTCCTTGCCATAGTACAGGTTTCCATGATAGAACAATGTGGCCCTGCCAGCCATGGCTATTCCCATCACTACAAACTGATAAAGTTCTTTTCCTCCATGCATGGCATGGAGGACATAGCCAGGGAACGGTCATTCTTGGTCTCTCCTGGTATAAAAAATGAGGCATTGAATAAAGTTAGCAGGTTACAAATTCAATACAGATGAGAGGAGGTACTTCCTTGCACAACATGACACACCACAAACTGCGGAGCTCCTTGCTGCAGGCCACTGGGGATGCTAGAAGTTCATGTGAGTTTCTAAAAGTGGTAGGATATTCCTGCCATCGTTTTTCCCATTACAAACTGCTGCACACAGGGAGCCCGCATCCAGTTCTGATGCTCCCTGGGGCACAAATTACAGGAGTAAGGATCCCTTCCCTGCCTTGCTTTCAGACCCTCCTGGAGCAGGAACCCTGCAGGAACCCGTGCAGCTCAGCCTTCGGCCAGGAGATGGAGTTGCAGCATCACCTCCCATGGGGTGGGGGACACCCCCCTGTCCTGCCGCAGCATCCCCTGCCCGGCTGCTCTGGCTTGGGTCGAGCAAGAGTGGCAAGAGCCCCCTGCGGTATTTCAGCCAAAGTCTCAGTCTCAGCAGCATTTTCGACAACAGGATTAGTTCTTCTGGGTGCCCCTCTGTAGAACCACGGTACGGTCTCAGGTCGCAGTGGCCTTTCTACGGGTGGCTCACAGTTCTTCACACTCAGCTTCTCTGCTTCAGCTATTTCCAACTGATGAGACACCAATTTGCAGCAGAAGGTTCTGTACTTCTTTCAGTAGTTTCTCTTAGTCATTTTTATTGCTTTTCTGCCACTTTGGCTGTCAAAGGCATTCTTTTCTTTCTGTGTACCAATACAAACTTCTGTGTATCATTTTTTGCTCATTGCTAAATGTAGATACTACGTAACACTCATTACTAGACCTTTAATTTCCAGTGGCATTTTCTTTGATAAGATGACAATAATCTGACTTTATTGTAGTAAGCTCTTTAAGTTTGCTTCCAGTGCACTTGAAATCATTTCCACTCCTCATTTTGATTAAAAACTGTGCGATGTATTCAGTTAATTTGGGCCTCCCATCTCAGTTATCTCTTATTTCTTATTCATCCTTACAGGAGCATGCCTCGTCTCTTTCTTCTGGAGTCACTTTTTATTTATATACCTGAGGACTTCCTCCTCTTTGCTTTGGTGTGCTCCTCAAGGTTATATATAACTTATCTTCTGACAAAGCTCACTTTATTGCTATACATATCAGCCTGGGGTTTCCTACACTGTGCTTTCCATTCCTTATGCACTCACTTTCTGCTTAATTATACTTTCTTTAGGTGACTGTTCATTGAGTTAGATCTGGAACTCGCTCTTAAAAGCTCTTTCCCCTTGCTTGGGACATGGATACCTGAGAGCGGGAGCACCTTTCTTTTAAAGAAATTCCAAGCCTCCTCCAGCTTCAAACCCATGTGGCTTTACCTGTCCATTGCAAACACTTACGTACTGAAACCAGACACAGAGCTTTTGTAATCCTCTCAACTTTCTCCTCTCATTTTTCAGTTTCAGTTGTTGTGTCGCCTTCAACCCCAAATCTTGAGTTTCTTTCACTACAATATAGCAACGGGCTCCTTCCTCTCTGTGCCAGAGGCAGGACACATACCGAAACTTTGACCAACTTCCAATTTGAGCTGAGAAATTTTATCTCCTCTACGGCAACACAAACAGCCATGGAACTCCCTTTCAGGCTGACAATACCACCTCTTCTCTCTAGTCCTAACCTGGCAAATGTTTAGTTTTCCTGTCCTGTTTAGCTCTAGCCCCATTTGTCCTTCGCTCCTCTCATCTGCTGCATTAGTAAATGTCTTCATATCTCTCACTCTGTTATGTTAAATAAGTGCTCAAAGAAACGTACTATTTCTTACAGTGCCTAGAGTAATACTAAATAACTAGCTATATAATTATATTTAGGATTTTAGGTTATTGTTTTTTCCTAGATATCTCAATCAACGCTGTTTTATCCTTGTCTTCATTTAGAGGAAATGTAATCTTGAAGATGGAAAACACAGGGAAATATTTAATCAATAAACACATAAGAGTTGAGGGGTCTAAACTTATTTGCCTACACTTGTTTAAGACAAGAGCAGTGAGCTTGGTTCCCACGCTTAGAAAACTCTCCAAAAACGTGCCTGATTCGTACCAATAGGCAGCAATACATCAGAACGAGTTCAGCTCACCAAGAGTATTTTGGAAAATAAGAAGGCCTTTTACAAAACTATCGAGGAAAGTGTCAGCATAGAGAACAACAGTATCCACATACAGGGTTCAATATGAAGATGTCAATAGGTACACTGCTCTCGCTGCACGCACGTAACACTGCATATAGGGCTCATAGGAGAGAGAATCTGATGGCTAGAGAGGTAACTAGAGACTAAAAATTGATTTCCAGCATGATTTGAGCATGCATTTGAGGAGAGAAGAATCTCTTCTTACAGCTGAAGAATTAAGACACTTATTGAATACCTGAATAGTCAAGGACAGAGTAGGAAAATACCCCTCTGCAAGAGAGGATACAGAGAGACTGCACATCTGGATTCACTGTCAATGTAGAAGGATGTATTGAAACTCTAGAGGGATCTAACATCTTGGCTCTGGTGCTACCCAGTATCTTCATGAGCAGCCTAGATAACAGAAGAGTGTACGATCATTAAATTCACAAATCATATGCAAATGGAGAGGGACTGCACAGGTACGAGTTGAAAAAAGGTTCTGGAAAAAAATGGATGCAGTTCAACATGAAAATATTAAAATAAAATAAGTTCCAGGCAGTCGTGATCAGGTGCACAAATACAGGCTGGAGAATGAGTCGGCAGCAGCTCTGGGGGTCAGAGTATGTCTTAAGGAAAATGCGTCTGTAGTGTCACAGTGTTGGGAAAAAAAGCAAACATCCTGGGGGTGTATGGACTACATCATGGCCTACAAGACACGTGTAATACTTTCACTCGACTTGAATCCTCTGAGGAACAGGAGATGTCGCGTCTGGAAAAGAGACAACTGAGGGTCAGCGTGGTAACTGTCCTCAGGTCGTACAAACCAAGCTATATGGAAGGTGCCAAATTGTGCTGGTGTCCGTAGGAGACAGAGAGCACGCGGATGTAGTCCTCCATGATTCAGTGCTCAGGCAGGATGACAGCAAAGAATGAAGAGCGAGTTGCTCGCTGGGATGAAGGATAGTAGAAACATCTGGATCTAAGTTATGGAGCACCACAGAGAAGCCACTGGTCAATGTCTGTATGGGTGCCATTAACATAAAAAGAGATAGGATGAGTCTCAGAGGTTAAATAAAAGCACCTAAGTAGGAAGATAAAAAACATCAGGATTTTATTGGTAGCCCTATAAAATGCTCCCTCTTCCATGCTTAGACTGGGACAGCGAATTAAAAGAGCATTTCAAGACATTCAAAAGAGACATTCAGAACCCGCCTGGACGCCGTCCTGTGCCACTGCTGGAGGTGCCCCTGCTCTGGCAGGGGGTGGGACTGGGGGAGCTCCAGAGGTCGCTTCCAACCCTGACCAGTCTGTGAATCTGTGACATGGTTATGGAAATTATGTCAGGGAAAGGATGGTAGAATCACAAGGAAATGGCAAACTGCAGGAACCCAGTGACTCTACAAAGCAATCTGGATTCCCTTTTAACCTAAATGAAACCTGGCTGCTGCACAATATAACTCAGAAGATCTAGGGAGGTCTTAAATTAGAGGCTGGAGGAAAAGCTGTGATGTACAGCAGGCCACACAGTTTGAGATTGCCCATTTTACCTTAGGAATAAAAGCAAGAAAACTGTGTTCTGCTATAAGGACAGGATGGAAATCAGTGACATTTAGGTAAGGAATTAGAATCGATGAACATCTGAACAAATAAAACTGTGTTTAGAAAAGTGCGCAGTGCTGAACAACCAGATCAGATACAAATGTTTACATGCATACATAAATTTTATGGGCTAAAGAAACAGACAGATGTTGTGAAATACCCGAGCTGAAATGATGACTGTGACACAGCAGGCATCTCAGAAACTTACTGGGTGGAAGAAAAATCAAGAAACAGTAAAACTGCAAGGGTAGAACTTATACAGAAAGGACAAAGAGAGGATGTGTTGCTGGGGCAGTGGCACAATACATTAAAAAGAATAATCAAATAAGGTAAATGATATCTCAACAAATTAAATATATTCCTGTTGGATTAAAATTCCACTCCCAAATAGGAAAAACATAGTATTAGGGCTATAATGTGAACTTTCTGAGCAGAGCGCTGGTGGTAAATATGCCATGCTAAGGAAGTGCTGAGAGGCTAAGGCGGCAGAAAGCAGAAGAATTAAGGGAGATTCGGTTATAGCCATGTCAAATGGGGGCCGTTACCAGGATAGTTGCAGAAACTGCATTTTAGACAGTATAAATGACTGCTTTTTGGAGAAACTAACCAGAAAACCAACAAAAGGAGAAATAACATTACCAGTTCAGAAAGTTTCTTTGGAAAGGCCACTCAGCAAAAAAATAACTATGACGTACCCATATCAAATATTCTTTCAGGACCGAAATAATCCACAACAGTAACACTTAACTTAAAAGAGAAAGTGAAGAATGCTATTAAAAAGAAATTTAAAAGAGTAACCAAAAAGGTTAAATGCTTGAGGCAGCATGAAGACTGTTTAAAGATGCTATATTAGAGTCTCAGAGAAAATGTACCTATCAAAATAAAGATATTTTAAAACATCCAAAAAGTCACCATAGTTAAAAGGCGCATTAAAGGAAAATATTAAAGTAAACAGGCTTCAAAAACTGGAAGTCAGCAATTTTCCAATTATTAACCAGTGAATAACCTATCATTTAAAATTGAACATAGTAGCAGAGGAATGGAAAGTAGTAAATGTGAACCTTTTAAAGAGCTCCTGGAAAACTGCAAACCAGCCGGTCTTATTTCCATACTGAACAAACTGGTAGAAGCAAATAGAGAGTAAAATGATTAGATGCATAAATAACTATAATCATAATGCTGAAGACTCAGCATATTTTTGTGGAAGGAAGCCATGCCTCAAAAGCCTCTTGCAGTTCTTTGAAGGAGGCAGCAAGCACACAGATGCATATGATCCGCTTGATCTTGGCTACTTGAGCTTTCAAAGAGATTTTGACACGGTCATTCAGCAAGGACTCTTAGAAAAATTAAATGATCGTGGAGTACAAAGGAAGGTCTTCCCGAGGAGTAACAGGTGATTAAAGATGGGATACAAATGCTAGCAATAGTTTTAATTTACCCACTGGAATCCCACAAGTTCTGTGCTGGGATTGCTGCTGTTCAACATATTCTGAAAAGTCCTGAAAAATGGTAGGAACAGTCCATGACGGAGCTCATGACAAAATTATAGTGGGTGGTCGAAAGGAAACTGGGTAATCAGAAGCTGCAAGAGGATCTAATGGGATGGGCTAAATAAGTGACAAAATGATAGACAAAATTAAAGGTAAATAAATTCAAACTACTGCATAAACCCTGATAGTCTCTGTGTATTGATGAGCTCTCAGATATTAACACTTAGGAAAGAAGTCAGGGTTCCCACGGACAGTTAAAAAAAAAGATCACTTCAATGTTTAGCACTAGTCAAAAAGGCAAAGAGCAGACTATGAACTGCCAGATCGGGGACAGAGGAAAAGACAGAGTCACCATTATACTGCAGTGCTAAACTGTAGTGGGTGCGGATATCTTGACAGCTTCATGCAATTCTGGTCGATAAGTCTCAAAAAAGACAGACATTATGATTAAAGGTCTGGAAGTTCTCCTGCATGAGAAATGACTGAACAGCCGAGGATACTTTAGCTGGAGAAGAGATGATTCTCATGAGGGATCATAATGGAGGAGGACAAAATCATAGATGCAGTCAAGAAAGTAAATAAGAAACAGTGGTTTACTGTGCCCAGGTTATGGGAATTTGGGGACATCAAATACAATTATCTAGCAGTAGGTCTAATACAATGGACCTCTTCTTCACACAAAACAAATTAAACTCCATAACCCATTGCCAGAGGGTATCGTGGGGGCCAACCACGGTGAGAAAAATTCTCCTATGGCAAATTGAACATAAAGAAACATATACAACATTTAACCCCAGAGGTTCTGAAACCTCTGATCCTTGCACTTGTTGAACTGTAAAACCTGCCACTGGGTAAGAGCACGCTTACCATCTTTCCTGTATCATCCCCAGACACCCCTGGATCTTTGGCTTCATCAGTAATTATTCTCATCCTTTGAATCTAGCTTTGCCACCTGCAGGGAGAGTAATCTAAATACCTACTCTACTAGGTACAGTACCAGGCTGCAGCATAGCCAGTAGCAGACTTCCCAATTTTCTCCTGTGAAAGTGTTTCTGACCACTGTTGAACAAATTCCACAAAGAGAGACTGTTTCTTTTAGTCCAGAACATCCTGGGCTTACTGGGACAGCAGAGAATCAGATATAAGACCCTATTCAACTGAACCACCTTCCAGAATTCAAGACGTTTCAGCTATACAGAGATCTATAGAAAGAGAGCACATCGCACCCAAATCCCTGCCCCAGATCAGCAGAGGGAGGAATTGACCCAGAGAACCAAATCTGAGTTTTGAGCAATACCCTGACTCTGGGCCACAGGGAAATAAGACGCTCCTCCAGCTGTGGAGTTCAATCCAGCTGACACATGCTCAGTCTCAGCCATTCAAAAATGAGTGGTCTCAGTTATCTAATCCCCCCCCCTTGGAGTCAGTGGGGATGGATAGATGTTTCCCGGCAGGGATTCACTCCATTGTTCTTAGATACGTGTCTTAGGATGGTCTGAGTGCCACCAGACACTGCTCTCCATGTTGTTTATATAGAAACTCTACACAACCAGTTTCAACTGGGTACTTCCATTTTTCACTGCCAGAGTTTGATAAGGTGAGACTTCCACCCTTGGAGATGATGAAGTCAGAAGCAGAGAAGGTGCAGCTTGGAGCTACGGCGCTGATGAGGACACTGGTAGACTGAAGGTCCAGCATGTGCTGGCTGGGAGATGGAAAAGAGAGAGAAAGGGAGAGGGAGAGCAGCATTCAAGGAGACCTGGCAGAAGAATAATAAAGTATTGCCAGGGCACCAAACTCACGGAAATATCAGAGCAGTCTGTCCTGGGGAGTTGCACTGTTTGTGAAGGATAATATGATGTGCAACAGCGCGAAAATACTGTGGGAAAGATCTGTAGGTGGAAAACTCAATAGTCTGGTAATAAAAATATGGTACAAGAAAAGTATGCCTGATCCTCTGATCGGAACAGTGATGGTGGTCAGACAATGCTAACTGAGATTACAGAGGCTGCAAAACGAGGGCAGGTAGTAATAGTGGGAGATTTTGTCCACTCATATACAGACTAGGTTAATGCTCCACTGGGATGAGCTGTGGAGGAAAACTTTTTGGAAGCAATAAATGATTACTTGCCAGAATTAACTAGCCTAAATTGTTTGACCCACAAGAAAAGGTGCTATTCAGGATGTGGTCTGGAATGATGCATAAGGCTCAGTTCCACAGGTAGAAGTGGAGGAGCTCATTTGTAATAATGCTCACAACACAATTTTAACTCTGTAGTGGTAGAGAGCAATCTAAATAAATGCAGCACCTGGCTATTCAATTTCAAGGAAAGTAATTGTGTAAAAATGCAGCAATTAGTCAAAAAGAGCTGAAAAGGAGCAGTCCAAAAAACCCAAGATGACTACGGCTTGTAGGTTGTTCAAAAATGCCATACTGGCAGTTAAGAAATTGGTGGGCCCATTTGAGACTTATGGGTCAAAAGGGGAATTCAGTGATGGCAAGACCGTAACAGAGAACCTCAATGAATTTTTTGCGTCCATTGCTAATGCTGGTGACACTGAGGTGTGTTTCACTCCTGTGTAGCAGGGTCACTGCGAAGACTGCTTTGCTGAGGACTGGGAGGTTTCCAGTATGATCACATCTACAGAGAGGGCTCTGGAAGTAATCTTGAGGCCTACATACCACTAGAGCTGACCTCCGCCCTGGGACACATCAGAGTGTGCTATGAAGAAGTGTCTCTGTGCACAGAGAAGTGCAGCCTCTTGGAAGAAGGTCAACAGGGCTACTGTGAAGGCAAGCCCTGCCTCACAGACCTGCTGGAGTTTGGTGAGGGAGCCAGTGAGCACATGGATAAAGGGACCAGTCAACTACATATTTTTGGGGTTTCAAACTTTGACAAGGTTCTACACCAAAGCCTTTTAAGAAACTAAGTTGCCATGGGCTTGTAGGAAAGGTCTTGTTATGGACCAAGAGCTGGCGAAAGCAGCAAAGGATGCAAAGTGTAGGGCTTAATGGTCATTTTTCAGCATGAGTAAGAGTCAGCAGTGAGGCCGCAGACTCTGGTGCTGGGACTGGTTTTCGTCCTATCGGCGACCTCAGGCATGGAGGGATGCAGTGAATCCCCAGGTCTGCAGAGGATCCTCAGTTCCTTCAGGTGGTTGAACACCTCACTGGAGGTAAGGAAATCCAGAAGGACCTCACAGAACTGAGCAAGTGGACAAACATGTGGCAGATGAACTTCAGTGTAGGAAAATGTGGTGTACCCATAGGGAAAAATTATCTGTATCAGGCCTGTATGAAGCTGAACCTGGAACAGCTCAGGAAGGAGCTCGAATCATCATCATCAGTTCCCTGAAATCATCACCTCAGTGTGCAACGGCAGCTAAAAAATTCAATGAATGTTGGCCTCTGCCAACATAATAACAAAGCAGAGGGCATCGTTTTGACCCTCTGTAACACCACGGTGTAACCATATCTTGGGGGCTGCATGCAGTTCTGGTCTCTGCATCTCAGGAAGGACATAGTGAGGTTAGAGAGGGTGCAGAGAAGGATAATTAAAATGACTGAGGGATGCAGCAGCTGCCGTATGAGGAGACACTGAAAAGGCTGACATCTTCACTTTAGATAAGAGAAGGGCAGGGTGGGTGGATAAGATGGAACCTTTGAAAACTGTGAAAGCAATGACTTTGCTAAAAAAAGCTATTTCACCAACCTGCAGCACTAGAACTGGGAGCACTTCATGAAATTAGTAGGAGATTGGTTTATAACAGACAACAAGTTAGGGCAAATTCACAGACAATAGGTACAGAACAGGTACTGGAGTAGGGATGTATGCAATGATGACGCATGCTGTGGGAGGACAAGGGGGATGGACCTTAGATGGCAGTTTGGGCTGCTCTTCCTAAACAGCATCAGCTGGAGGCAGAACCTAGGCTAGGTGGAGCGTCATCTGACTTGGCAGAACATTTTTTGCATTATTAAGCAATGAAAGCGATGCTCATAGACAGATGTGTCCAGGAAGCATCAATGTTGTCAGACAAACAGTTAATGCTGTCTGAAAGCTAAACAGCACGGTAAGAGCAAGAGGATGGAGTAGAAGAAGGTAAAGCAGCAAAATGAAACCTGTCAATTATAAGGGGAAATGAAGAGGAAACGCAGTGTATCATTATCATGGAGAAAAAAATTAAAAAAGAGCTACATTATTCACTATTTTGGTAATGAATATTGTCTCAGTGTCACCAGTCTTTGTCACAGCAGTTGCTACGTTTTCTTACCTGTATGTGCCAGCAAGAACTTGGTCACAATCAATCAGGATAAACTTCTCCAGAACCTGGCCTGCAAATTTCTTGCCTGCTTTGCTGTAGTATGTGTCTCCGCTCAGACATCTGATGCGCATGTTCTGAAACCAAAGAAAGCAGAGTTGGTAGGGGGACGTGTATTGAACTAAACCGAAATGTTCCCTTCTGCATCACTGATGGACTCCCTCAAGCAGGAGCTCTGCTCCCAGAGGTAGAATGCAGCAAGGCATTAAGCATTTCTTGGCTTCTACATACCAAATATTTTGTCGCGCTGTCTGCTTCTGTAAGATAAAAATACCAGCAAATATTAATAAGTTGCACTTAGGTACAAATGCTGATTTGAAAACAATTTGGAGAATCCTATGAGCCTACAGATAATTTCTGAAGTATGTAGGACTATGCAGTTTCCTCCAGATTATTGATAATATTCAACTAACCCCACTAGCTGATGGCTCTGCACTTAAACTAAATTTTGACCCGTAACAACTAGCCAGTCTCTCTAATCAATCGAATCTGCTGTTCTGATTTGATACAGTGACAGGCTTCTTACAACCAAAATATCGCTCGATAAAAAAGATTTACAGAAAGGTATGCCTACATTTTAAGAACCGCCTTTTACCAGTATATTTAAAAATGATATTAAAATTTTCAGCTGCTGCGCTCAAGTGAAACAGACCTGATCCTCGTCTGGTTTAAAGGCTGCAAAGAAATTCTCTGATACAACTTCAGCCTGTAAAACCGACTGCCCAGTACAAAATGGGAAATACGTCTTTCAGTATCCATCAGGAGCCTTTTTCGCAGTGTGAAGTTTTTGCCCATAATAACAGTTATTTGCACCTCGGCTGGGGAAGGCAGAAGAGGAGAACAGTCCCTGGAAACAGTTACTGGCCTGGTCTGTATGATACAGCGCCAAACAAAACATCTCATATGTAAATAACCATCCCTAAGGCTGCACCTACGCCGGCCTGCCAGGTCATCCCCGACTGCCCCTCCAGGCCAGCTCCCTTGCCACCGGCGGTGGCTTTGGCACACCAGGAGCTGTCACAAACTGTCACCACCTGCGTTTGGCAGATGCCTTTCTGGGCAGCTCATCCCTGCCCAGCATCAACCCCGCAAAAGACAAAGGCCCATGGCAGTTGGGTAGAGGCCACACACGCAGCCGAGGCCATTTTGCCTCTTGGTGGGGGTGATGCTGCCCATGGTGGTGGGTGCTCCTGGTGGAGGTGGCAGCATCCCCTCTGCCACGCAGCAGACTTCAGCCTGGCCAGACACAGCTGTTTGTAACAGCCAGTGCTGCAGACAGAAGACAAGCACGAATAGTTGTGGTTTGCCTACAGATGTCCTCCACTGGGCACAGACCCACATCCCTACCACCCCTCTAGGAGATGCTCCCGGGCATTACTGCATCCCCTTCTCCCCCTCCTCTTCCTGCTGGGCAGGTTGATCATGCGTGGGCTCCCCAGGCTGCCTGTCCACAGCCAGGGACCGGCTCACCCAGTCTCTGGCCTCACGTGGGGTTCACGGCACGGAAGTCATGCCTTGGGGGTGAGGAGCAGGAGGCAGTCACCCTGCGGCAGGTGACTCTCTCCATTCCTGAGAGCTCTCCTCTTCTGTCAGCGTCCCTGCGGGCAGGAGGTGGGCTTCCCGGAAATGTCTGCTGGGGAGCTCATGGCAGCAGGGTGGGAAAGGTTTGACTCTTATGTCACGCTGAGGAAGTTTCCCCACCCACCCAAGGAGCACCATTGTCTTCGGGGCTTCATGGCAGCAGCAAATCTCCTCCAGACCAGGGTCCATCTGACCCGACAGTTTATCTCTCACAGTGGGCAATGGCAGCTGGGGAAGGGCAGGAAGAAGGCAATCATTTATGATGCTGCCCCCTAATATTGCTCCTGACTCAGGGGATTCCCTGAGCCTCTTGTGGTTTGTCTTAGTGGGAACCCCCCCTTGGACCTCTTCTCCAAGTACTTGTCCAGTGTTTTCTTGAGTTCATGGGAACTTTTAGCAGGGATAGAGCTGAAGCTTCACAATCTTTGCACTGCTGCTCTCACTTGTTGCCTTTTTGTGTCCCAGGACATGTCCTCATCTGCCATCTATGAGAAGGGAGAAATGTTTTCATTGGAACAAGTTGCCCAGAGAGGTTGTGCAGTCTCCACGCTTGGAGGTTTTCAAGACTAGACCAGGTAAGGCCCTGAGCAACTATGTCTGACCTCACAGGTGATGCTGCTTGGAGCAGGAGGTTGGTCTTGATGGCTTCTTGAGGTCCCTGCCAACTTGCATTAATCTGTGATCCCACCACAAGTTGCTGATATAGAGCTGGATGCTTGGGGAGGTGTTCACATAATCGTCTTGCCAATCAACACAGTGGGTTTTTTTCTTCCAGTGCTGAGGTTTTAGTAATACTAGTTCTCACTGGGTGGAGCTTCCTCTACCCCCCTCCCCCCCCCAGGGAAGTTAAAACCACTTCAAGTAAGGGATATCCCATAGATTTGTCATCACAGTATTTCTTCACTCCCTCTATCCTTTCCAAGGCTGGGTGAGTTTCTGGTATCTGGCTCATTTTTTCCATCCTCTTCTTCCTTTTGGCAATCCAGACTCTGAATTGTGCAAGCAAGATGAGAATCCTGCAGTCTTGCAGGAAAGCCAGACTGCCAGGTACCACTCTCACTCAATTTAGACAGTAGTTTTAGGTTCAGCAGATGGCCATTTGAAAAAAATCCAACAGCTAAGTCTTCTGCTGTGACCGCTGCCGATGCTTGATGCACCACTGAGGGATTTGCTGATGTTCAGCACCAGGATTCAACACCAGTGGGCTCACATAATGTTCTTAGAAGTAAGATGCTAGAGGGGCAATTGCCCCAAATTCCCCATTAAACCCCAAATTGTCACCAATTATTCCAAATGGAGATTTACCATCACATCCTGTCTCAACTCAGAGCCAGGAATAAAATATGTACACTCATTCCACTTAGATGTGAATATCAAGCATGTATGTTAATGTACTGCTTGAGATGCATCCGCTTAAGAGGCACTTCACATTGAGACCTGCTGATGAGTCACTGAATGGGGGAGGCAAGTGTTAATTAGCCATTAAAGCACAAGACATGACATCAGGTCTAACAAAGAGAAGTAGACATCTCCATGGATGTAAAATCACTCTAACTTTAATTAAAAACAATGACCAGGCTCTTGGATAAGAAGCAAATAAAATACATTTTGGAGAGACGGAATTTATCTGTGCCCACCAGGTGACTTCAGTGATGCAGTTGTTTATGAAAGCAAATATGCTGCAGCATGAAGCAGTTTTCCCTAGCAGCTGCCATCTCAAGAGGCAGGATGAAATGCGTCTGGCTTGTGACAAGCAAGAAAGGACAGAGCATCACCAACGTGGGGGAAGAAGGAAGCCTCTCTTTGTGTAGACAGGTAAAAAATGAGGGGGAATTAAGACATATGTAACTGCATCTATTTTGAATGCTGTCAAACATTATTTTTTGCATTTCCTCTAGCCCGCTTTTAGTTAAGAATGGTTTTGAGGTAACTGAATAACTTCCAAGCGTTCCCCACCAAGATGAAGGGAAAACCCATGAAATTGGTGGCTGGAAGAGAATGAGTCCTCCAGGGAATCCTATGCACCCAGTGAAGGGGCACAGCCAGGACTGCTGGCCTTGCAGGACTAACAAAAGACAACAGAAAACCAATTTCCATTGATAGGTGGTAGCCAGAAAGGCTATACAGGGAGCAGCAAGATACCGGGGTGTATTTCTGAGTCTGCAAGTTCCCAAGAGAGCTTGTCACACCGACACATTAATTTTTATTGTTTGCCTGCTCTGGGCACCGCACACCATTGCTGATGGGCACCCCACTGAGGGGGGAATCAGGCTCTTCACAAACCCCTCATGAACCTACAACTGAATCGCAAAAGCCATAAAGCAGATCTTAACACGACATTTTTAATGTGGTTTTACATTGAGGCAGTGCAGCAGGGCCAGGGGGGAATGGTAGGGTTTGCAACAGGATATCTGAAGGGACTCATTCCTTCCTTTCCCCACCCAGCCCTTGCACTACAGCAGCTCTGGCCAGACTCTAAGCTGAGCCCAGGGATCTGAACTATGAGCAGTTTCAGTCTGGCAATCCTCTGTCCTAGAGCAGGGGCTGAGAGGGGACAAGGAAAGGGGACAGTACAGGTCCACATGAACCTAAGTTTTTGGGTTGACCTCTGTCTATCTGCACCAGCCCAGCAAAGCATTGTAACACGCTGCATCTTACTGGCCTTCACTGCACACTTCTTGTGTGTAAACTGAAATGAGGACCACAAAACATCAAGATATGGGACTAGGAGGCTTCTCCACTCCTTCCAAACAGATCTCGATTTCCTAGACCAAGCAGCCATGGTCTCTTAGCCTGGGACAGTGGGAGAAGGGGTAGGTCCTAGGGACCAGATGGAGGGAACAGAACAAAGGGTACATAGCTTTTATCCATTCCAAGACCTACTTATCATATCCAGTGTGTGACTGAAAACTTACTGGGAAGTTGTCCTGTGTAAGAGCCATTTTATTGCACATTTCCACAAAATGCTTCAAGTACTCTTCATCCAGGATCAGGTAAACGGGGACGTGCCGTCTGCTTGAGGCCTCCAGCAGGTCACACAGTATTTCCATGTCTGTAAACAGATCCATCGGGGGGGGGGGAGAAAAACAAGACTGTTGAAATCTCATGCCCAAGTGAATTGTGCATTAACCCATGAATTGAGTATTCAAACCTCCTGAGTTACTGAGTGTCTGTGGCCACACAAACGGACATTGCTTCTGGACCTTTGTGTTTAACAGCCCTTACCCCACCATGGCAGATAAAATCACTTTTAATAACCATGAAGAATAACCCATCCAGGTACCTCCCGTCTCATCTGTCATTCACAGAAAGAAATAGCGGAAAGGATCATAGATGTGCACAAACTCTGAATATCATTGATGCAACAACTATGTATTGCCTTAAGCAAATATGTCAGAAATACAGCATATTAACAGATGAGCCAAGACTGACCAAAATCATTATTCAATTGGTATGAGTGACTCCACAGATGACTAGTATATTAATATAGAGAAGTATCATATTTTTCAGGAAGGACACACTGCCAGGTAAGGAAGAAGGTATCTTGATCAAGTATGTACATGTCCTTGTTCCAAGATTACATCCTAGGGGCGACTAGACAAAATGGTAGAATAACGTGTGTGGGAAGGATCCCTTCCCTTTCCCTGCTGGCAGCACTCCTGCTAACGCAGCCCAGGATGCAAGTGATAGTTATGAAACCTAACAGCAGGGAGAAGGAATAACACTAACATTATTAAAAAGAAAACAAAAAAAAGAATTCAAGAAAATCTATCTCAGTGAACTGAAGACTTGCAAAATAAGGTCTCCAAGGGAGGGGTTTTAAAATTTAAAATTTAATTTTAAAGAGAACTGCCAGTTCTTGAAAGAATGAGATTAAAGAATGCCATGGCAACCCATCCCGCTGTGGAGATGGGATGGGAGGCAGCAGACCATCTTGGCTAAATGAATTCTCCAAAAACTGGAAGGAAAATACAGAAAATAGAAAGTAGGTCATGACAAGTACCTACTACAAGTGAGTTGACCCAGAACTAGAAAATTCAAAGTACAGTATGACCTGCAACCAGAACAACGGATCAAGGGAAATCAACCATAAATAGATGTGACTATAAAAAGACTATAAAAAGATGTGACTGGAGAAGCTGTTCCACTGTTCCTCACAGAGTGAGCCTGCCAGCAGACAACATCAAGGTGGCCATTATTTGGATCAGGAAGGGACTGCTGGGATCATCTGTTGGCCATTACCATTAGTGACGGGCGTCAGGGGGACAGCTTGAAGGAAGGAACAGGCAGGAGAGCACTTGCTGAGCTGGATGATTTGGCAGGCCTGACGAACTTCACCTGAGGGTGCTTGCAGAGCAATCTGGTGACTTAGACCTTGAACCAGTAACAGTTAACACTGAAAATTCATGGAAGATGGCAGCACACTAGGGGACTGAAAAAGGTAAAGTAGTGAAGGATTTACCAACAGGCCAGCTTCATTTAAAAAGCTGATAAAATAATGGAACTACTGACCAATTACTTTAGTCCCAGTCTTTACCATATCTTAGCAGTAATTAAGGTAACTGTTCGGAACTTGTGAGTTGTGTGCGTAACTCTGATTTTGAGTTTCTGCGCCTACTAGAGGATGCCCAAATAAAGATGGCCCAAAAAGTACTGAGTTTTGGAGTGAAGCTCCAATGGCCTACTTTACCCTGCTGCTCAATGTTCATGCCCTGCACACAAAATGCATGAGAGAGTTTGTCCTGCTACTCATCATGCACCCTCCTCTGCCTGTGTAAGAGCATGGCCATGAATGCAGTTCTCCATAGAATCACCGTATAGAGCCAGCCATGTAGGGTGAGCTTTCCTCTGCCACTTCTGCTCAGCTGCTCCTCTTCAAACAGAGAGTTAAATGCAGAGGACAGCGGTGAGGTTGACTTTTACCTGCAATGGTTCAAGCTTCAAACAGGAGGAGGCTGAATCACCTTCATGGGTCTGACTGGGAATAGCTTCAGAAAAGAGTAGAGGAGCTCCAGGTATCACTGTCCTTGGATGTGGGGACAGGCTCATGTCTCTGCTTCAGACTGGCATGCTGTCCCCAGATTGCTCGCTGCCCAGTAGCTCTTCTCCTCTGTTTTTATTAATAAACTGCCTGTTTCCAGGCCCATGCTCATGGCCTAGGTGCTGAGTGGAGGCAGCGGCCACGGGCAGAGCGGGGCCCCGTTGGCTTTTCTGTGCTCCCCTGCCCAGTCGCTGGCTTGGCAAGCTGGCTCCTCTCTGCCCCGCTCTGCCTGCACACACCACGGAGAGACCCTCTGCACCAGAGCCATGGCAGAGGGCAGCAATGTCAAAAGGTTGCTTCCTGCTCCCTGGGGGATTTATCCCTTTTGCAGATGGACAAGATTTCTTGGCTCTATCTGATTTGTCCCCACAGACCATCTCTGTGATGATGTCTTACACACTGTCCCCAACATCTTGCAGAAGAACCCTGGCCCAGCCCACCACAGCAGAGTTTGGGAAGAGCCTTCCTGGAGTCTGGTGTGATTCCAGGCATCCATGTGAACACAAGACAGCTGTCATCAAGAGCTAAAAGTCATTCCTACTGTCCAGGCCAAAACCACATCTCCACCCTCTCACCCTGGCCCTGGGAGATACAGGCTGCAGAGCCTGACTCCAAAGGGCATCTCTTTTGTAGCCCTCATCAGTGTTGTCTTCCCAGAAGCCTTGTGAGGCTCTAACAAACTCTTCTCCCCTCCTGAAATGCACTCTTCTGGCACGGACAGCAGAATCAGCCCTGGAAGAGCTCTGAAAGTAGTGAGAAGCCTCTTTAACTTCCCAAATTAATGCTGCTGCTGGGCTATCAGCATTAGGTACTGCTGAGACCCACACAAAAAAGCAGGATTCACCATGTCCTTCCGCATTGGCCTTCAGCCAAAAACCAAAGGCAATTTAGCCAAATGACTTTGACCGGCCACCCATTCTCTAATGATGAAGCACCAAGAAAAAACTATAGCCTAAACCTTGTGTAAGGCCTCAGGCAAGTCCCTCTCAGCCACACTTGCCTCACAATATTCCAGCTCACCTCAAGCTTAGGTCTGAGGCAGGCTTGGCCCTGGAGACAATCTAAACTTGGCTTGGGAAGTCAATATGGAGTCAAGACAGACCGATGCTCCTTTGTCCCCAGACCCCACATGCTCAGAGGCACTGCTTGCACCTAGCATGCACGTAAGGTCCCACACCATCTTGCTTTTCTCTACCAGTGCTCAAAGGCTTTGGCAGAGTTCAGGGCTGTTGCTTGCCCCAAAATGGCACTGCCAGTCTGCGGTGCTCGCTGTGGGGAGGGAGCTGCGCATGGCAGAACATGGCACAGAGTCACCCGTGGCACCCAGTGCCTGGGGCTGGATGCAGCTGGATGCCAGGCAGACCTGCATCTCCTGGCAGCCTCGTGGCAGGGCTCCGGCGTCAGCGCGGGAGCAAGCGCCCCAGGCAGTGGGACGCCGGCTTGTGCAAGCTGGGTGGAGCCTTGCGTGATAGTCAGACTCATGTTTTCCGAAGCGGGTTTTCGCTTGGCATCAGGAGGTGGAACAGGCTATAGCTCTGCTCACGGCCTCCTCACAGGCGATCCCTTCACAGGAGGGATTTGGGTAGAGTTTCTCTTGGTGGGCAAGCACCCACCGCCGATGTCGGGCAAGAAGGCCGATGGTCCCATGTGCACGGCAGTGTGCAGCGAGGAGCACTGCAGTGGGGAGAGAGGGGAGGTTGTGCCTTGCCGCAGCCTCGTGTGGTGGAGATGCAGGCACCCATGGTGGGGCTGCTCATTCCAAGCATGGGTGCCACAGGACAGCTGTAAGGGCCACTCAGATCACCATATCCTCTCAGAAAACAAAGCAGGCAGCTCTTATAACAACATCAGCTGCACCCCAAAGCCAAGAAGTTTGGGGGGGGAGATGACTCTGGAAGTCTTCCCCTTGAAGCCTCCTAAGAACGTATTGTCAAAAAAGTGAGGTCTAAAGCCTCAAAGATAATTTCCAACAGCTCTATAAAGCAGTGGGATTTAGGTACCTAAGGCTCCTGACAACTCGTGTCTCACTTTTAAAGCTTTGGGCATTTAAGTCAATCTGGTCTCACAAACCTAAGCAACATACTTCCAGTGCCTCCAGCACCTCCGCTTCAGTGGAGGGAGCTGCAAGGCTCAGAGCATCCCTGTTCCTCACCATGCTGATCATGGCCTCCAAGCCCATGGCATAGCCTTGGCGGGTCAGGATGTTGCAAAGACGCGGCTGCCCCACAGGCTCGAGAAAATTCACACCTTGCCATTGTAGGGTTAAATCATGACATTTCTAAATCCACTCCTGGAAATGCACAATTCAGCAATTACTGCAGTCATCACTTCGGGAATTACAGCACTTACCAGCACCCCACTGGGGTTGCCATCTGTCTGGTTTCTAACCAGCACAGCTGGTTTTACTGGTATTTGCCAATAGCAGTGTGGTTTTGGTCATTACCGTAGTGTTGCCATTTGAAGTGACACATTGCTTCTCCGGGGGACCATCAGTGACCCTTCTGCCAGCGCACGTAAGTGCACATAAAGCTCAGCCAGTGTCAGAGTTGTACAAGAGGGGCGCGAGAAGAAGCATGGACAGTTCAAAATCGACTGGAGCTCATCCAACAAAAGTAAAACTGTAATAGTATTATCAAATGAAGGCTAAGGTGTGGCTGTGCTGCATCTCCTTATGTCTGCAAAGAGAAAAGCTCAAATCTGAAAATACATCTTCAAAGACAGCTGGTTAAATACAGCAAAGTAGGAAGACAAACCGCACCAGCGAAAGGTACCAATAAAACAAATGCCCTTTTTGCTGATTTGTCAGTACAAATGCGCTGTTGCAAAATGTGTCAGCTGATGTTGTTCTGTATGACTGTACAGCAGAAAACAGCAAACAACATTTCAAGACACACGCCTTCCTGTCTGCAGGACCCAGGAGAAGCAGTCAGGGATCTCAACATCTTTCCCACGTCCCACCAGCACCATATCCCCCTTCTAGGTTAGCTGTAAGCACACAGGAGGAGAAACACTCTAAAGGAGGGATGTGCGATGGGAGCTTAAAGTCTAGTGGGGAAGATATTCAAAATGCAGAAACAGCGCTGAAAAGCAAAAAAGCAAGCGGTTCTCCGCACAGTTGCTACTGGCACTTCAAGCAAAAGATGGTTTTACCTCTGGCTGCTCTTTTGGCATTAAAAGACATTTTGGATGGTTTGATGAGCAAAATGACTCAGTAACTACTTAAAGATGTGTAACTGAGGTTGAGAATGAGCTCCAACTGCCGTCAATGATAGAGTTAATCACGGGAAGCACTGGCCAGAGCTGCTAACCTAGAAGCCAGTAAACCACCAGTAATAAACCAGTAAGATGGTTGAAAACTCATTCTCACATTTCATACAACAGTCAAAAACACTGTGTGAAAATCCCCAGCTTGAACATAGAGGGCCGAAGATTGTCAGTGCTTTTTCAAGCCAACCAAAACCAGGAAAAAGCTCCAAATGTACTTAAAGTCCAATAAAGCACCTACTGCCTGGGCAACCTCCCCGCAGCAAGAGAGAAGTCCCTGTGAACTGAGAAAGCAGCAAGATGTTTTTCATGTGGTTTAAAGGATCATAATATCATCAGAGATCTGGGACACGTGCTAAGTGACAAGGGGACATTTCTCGGTAGTCATTTACTTTGTGCGTTCTGCCGTGACTACGTCTTAATCCCCGTTGCTGAAAAGGACGCAGTGGGTGTCACAGGACTTTTCAGATCATTTAAGATATCATAAATCAGCTGCCTGCAAGGACAAACAAAGCTTTTTGTCGCTGACTTCCTGGATAAAACTTCCTGTATTTGCCTACAAAGGTGCAAGAGAAGTTCAGGCATGAAGCAATGGCTGCTTCCAACTGAGCCGTAGCTTACGTGGCAAAACAGTCTTCTTTTGGACAAAAGAAAAAAAAAAAAAAGATCCCCATTTACTTCATATCAGGCCCAAATTTCAATGATGTGTGGTTCTGTGATGATGTTATGATGCTGTACAGAATCTGAGCTGCTGCATGGCCCCGGTCTCATCTGCTGGGGACAACATAATCTTGTTTGCTCAACTCTGCAGATGTTGATAGAAGATAACACTTTAGCTCAGTCCGCCTGGAAACAGCTTGTGTTCTTGACCCAGCTGAAGTCCAGGCTTAACAATTCTCACTCCCTATCTTCTGCGGTAGGCAGCAATGAATTTAAGGAGTGACAGTAAAGTTAAATAAGAAACTACTGGAGTGATAAAAGAAATTGCCTAGAAGCTGACAAGTTAAAAGTGAATTTTGCACTTAAAGTTTACTCAATATCTCCACGCTACTGAAATGAAATACTACAAAAGAAAAATAACACGGAACAGATGAAAAGAACCATATAGAGGACAAAGACAATAAAAGCTGAAAATATGTCTGAGATACAGTTGTCAGAGCTGCTGCTTTAGTACACACTATAGGGGCAAAGTAAAAAGAAAGAAGCAGGAGCATAATTTAGCGAGTAAATTCACGCCAGGATTGTGCTTGGTAGACAAGTATTGTAGTCACCCAGTTGTTATTACATCCGAGGGTTGGCAATCTCTACCCGGCAGAAGCTGTGCGATGGGACAAAACGGGCTGATCTTACTCATCCTCAGAGAGACACAGACATCGAGTCTAGAAGATACGATGAGGCACTCTAACCTACTCCAAACCACAGGCGGGGATTTTCAGTCCCACAAGTTTACTCAGGTCCTATGTTCTCCCACGGCAGCCCACCAGTGGTATCCCCCTTGTCCTGCTTAACACGACGTCCCAGGCTCGAGAAAAGCCCTGGCCATACAAACTCCCTGGCAGAGGGCAGGCGGGCTGGCTGGTGCGCGTTTGCCGGCGGAGGACAGCCAAGCGTTAACGCTGCACACCCTGCCACTCACTGCTCCAGGCTTTGGTACCGCGCTCTGCGCACCCACAAATACAGAGACAGAGCGCCTTAAAGGGCACTCACTGCCTGTGTGACATTTTCCCAGGCGGAAGGAAATTACAGGAAAGGAAAGGAGAAGGCGCAGCTACAGATTTGCTAGAGAAAAAGCAATCACACCATGCCAGACATCTAGAGAGCAGCAACAGCATGGAGCCCGTGGTGTGCAGTTGTGGGACCAGCCACCAGGACGCGGGTGCTGTAGCACAAGACCCTGCTCCAGGGATACAGCTCTATACGTACCGTCCGTGCCCGGCTGATCAGAGACCGGAGCAAATCCTTAATGCTGTTAGCTTTGTTTCTTTGGAAAATCACAGTGGCTTGAGTCTGGCCAGACACCGTGAGGAGCGGCGTCCCTGGCCACCCCAGCTCCAGCTCTGGAGGGTGCACATCAGACATGAGCGGAAAGTAGGTGCCAGATGTTAGCTCAGAGTTGAGGGAGGACCTGTCTCCAGTGTCTGCATCGCCAGGGTCAGCCTCTTTGTCTTTCATTGCACTGGGATCGGGAACGCTTTGGTTTCTCTGATGGCTCATATACTCCATGTCCAGGGTGGAAAGGAAAGGCAGCTCCCGTTCCTCAGCGATGGCACTCAGGTAGCCGCGTTCCCCCTGCTCGAGAAAGGCATCTATGGCAAGCCGGGCTGTTTCACTGTGCTGGAGCACCAGCGGGGTGGTCTCCCTCCACCACGGCTTCTTCAGCTGCTCGAGGCGGGTCTTCAGTGGCCCAGACACCCCTTGCTGGCCCCCATAGCTGCGGTGGAACTGGGGTCTCACCTCTACTGCTAGGTAGTTGAACATCACCGGAGCTGTTGATGCCAAGAAGTGCCTCTCCAGGTGGATTAGTCCTCTGTCCGACTCCAGGTCTCTTCTGGCCCTCTCGCACTCCTGAGCTCCTCCCAACAGGTTCCTTCAGGACTCAGCATGAGCTCCACTCCTCCGCTTGGGAGTTAATCACCAGGTACAGCCTCCCACTCTGGGGGAGGAGCCAGCTTTCTCCCACTTGGCTTCCTCAGACACACACCTGATCCTTGGTGCTCGGAGTATCCCTTTTGCAAGGGGAGGATGATCAGGTCTTCAGGCTGCTCCTTCCCTTTCCCTGTAACAGATTCACGTCCTGCCCTCCCCTTCCCTCCCGAGAGGTCCCCACCCTCGGCCAAGCAGGCTCTAACCTGTTTTGTCCCTCATTGTGCTCACAGTGGAAATGCAGATGCTGAAACTTGTTCCTGCTTGAAATTTGTTCCAAATCAAACATGCTCCTCAGTGTCAGTTATAATGAAATACAAATATCCCAAGTGGATAATCAGACCCAGCCAAGGAACTGATTCCTCCCTCAACCATAGCTGACGCTCCTCCGTAGCATTTCTTGGGAGCCCGAGCTCTGCTAGACTGGCACCCGGCAGAGAAGCCAAAACACCATCTTTTTTGATATCACAGGGTCACAGTGTTTGTGTGAAGCATGGCAGAAATCTTAGCACAGCTCATGGTATCTACACAGGCTGCAAGAGGTCTCATGTGGTCTTTTAGCATCTCCCTGGAAATCTGTCACAGAAGGGACATTCAAACTTAGGAGTCTGGTGCTGTGTGAGCGACGATGCTGCCCACATGCTGGGTGTTCTGGGATGCGTTAACTCCAGCTTCCCAATAGCATCATGGCACGATTTTTGGAGAAACAATACAGGCAGACATTAATATGTGATTTAAAGCGCTGTGTTCGGAACGCACCACCTAGAACACAACGCAGTACATGAAAAATTGTGCACAGGAGTCCCCAGAATGCCATGCGGACCTCCCCTGCCCCCTTCAGCTCACTCACCCTGGAGCTGCTGAACTCCGCAGAGGCTAACCAGGGAATGAAGCGCTGGCTGGAGAGTTGATCTGAGCAGCCAGCCTTTTGTCTACAAGTTACAAAAACCCCTGTAGATTAAACTCATCCAGGCTAAATTAAGTCGCCTAAAAGCTCAATGTCTGCTCTCTAATAATCAGCGGGCTGTAGTCAATGGAGAGCGCCAGCCGTGCCCAAGTGTGAACCAGCACATTCAGACACTGAGTTCTAAGTCAGCTGGGATGAATCACGTCCCCGAGGGACAATCCCTCTCCATGGACTACAGCTGGAGTGGGGTGATTAGTTTAGATTAGCTGTCTAGTCTTTAGATCCCTGGAGTAAAACGAACTCTGACTGAGGCCGTGCAAACGGCAAGAACAGAAGCAAAAGGTACATTTAATCAGAAAATTTAAGTTTCCTGCCAGAGCTGTGCTGCAAATGCAGCAAGCCAGGGCAGAGTTAGCAGCCGCGGACAGTAGATATGGGACAAAATTATAATAAAGCTGCTGGCATAGGAGTGGTCTGGGTGTAAATCAGTGTTAGAGCAGCTGAAAGAGTAACATTAACTTAAAATGTGAGGTGAACAGCCAAACACAATGTAAGGAAATTTGGGGAAAAACCCAAGGGAAGGGGCTATAACACGATGGGCCTTTTTCTGGAGCTGCTTTGCCGGGGTGATAACGTCACTTTGGTGATAACAGAAAAGGGTAACATCACCCTACTTTCTGCCTTTCTAAAGAGCTGAAATGTGTTAGTTTTTAAAAAAGTCATCAAATACATGTTTCGTGCCAGATGAACAATTGCTGCCGATTCTGTAAAGCAAAGGGATTCCCACTGTCTCCAGCTGGTGTTTGGTAATGATCTACTCTCCCTCCAGTAATTTCTCATGGACCTCAGCACATGAAAGCACAGACGATGTAAACATCTCCAGCCGAGCTTGTCAGGCTCCTTCGCCGCTGGTGGGGAGAGGCAGAGGTTTCTGGGGAGTCAGTTACCTCCCCTGGCAGCAGACATCTGAAAGAGGGCAGAAGAAATGTGCCATGAAAGTGCTTATCTCTCTCCCCTGAGCAGAAGGAGAGCTCAGGCTGCCCAAGTCAGTGACAGAGGTTTACCGTGCAGACATCTAAAATTAGATGAGAGGTATCCCGTCCCTGCTGTCTGGCAAAGAGATAAGTGTCTGTAATTGGCACTCCACACACTGATTGCCAGCACAGGATGTGGGAATCGCATGAGCCAGTTTTTGCCAGCTAAAAGCGAGGATCTTATCTGGAAGTGTTGTCTACACACCTTCAGCAATCAACAGAGAAAGACAAGGGGAAAATTCCCTCTGGCTAAACACACACCCCAAGTCCCACTTCCAAGTCAGTGTCCCCAGGCAGCTACACTCTGGCTGATACCAGAGCTCAGTCAGGATCCAGGCATTAGGCAATACTTCATTCCCGTGTCCCACTACAGACGTTCTTGGAGCTCACCAAACACAACCACCTCGCCTGGGCTTTCCACAAAATATACCTGCTGCTTCCTCTTCAAGCGCGAATGGAAGGGAGCCTGCCAGCTTGTTTCACGATAGCACAGTTCTTGGAGAGCACTCACCCGGGAGCATGAGAAGCCAGATTTGCTTTTTTTCCCTCTCTTTATTTCAGACTGAAATCCACATCTTCCACCACAAACATCACGCTGCTCAAACACGTTTATCTATGGGCATTTCTGGAAGGCATCCACACAGCAATGTGCAGAATTCACTGGCTAGATGTAAACAGCAAGCGCAGCTAGATGAGGAAAGTCCAAATTTTAGTTACTGCACTGAGATGTGTCAGCGCTGAACTCGCAGACGGAGCAGTGCAGTGTCAGGTCTCCCGGTCTTTCGGCCGAGGTTCCTGACCATGGCATTGCAGAACCATTCTTCTAAACACAGCAGCAGCACACAAATGCCTTCTTTTGTCTTTTTCCACTTTTATGCTAAGGCTCTTCCAAATCAGGGGAGAGAGAGCTTTGCACCCACTCAGCCAAAGGAGGGCACCGGACACCAGTTGCCAGCTGTGGGCCAGATGATCGAACCGCCAGTGACGGCAGGGAAGGTAGACAGCCCTCCCTCCTCCGCCGGGTCCCTGCTCAGGGCTGCGCCCTGCATATAGATTCTTTCTAGTTGCTGCGCTGAGGTGCCTACCACCCACGCACCACCCACGCGCCATGTAGGGAAGCCAGCGTGGAGTGGCTCTGGTGGCCCTTCGAGGTCCAGCCCTGAGCTGCTCAGGGTGCCGATTCACAGCTGTCATGAGAAGGACCAGAGTGTGCCTCTTCCCCAGGCTGCTGCCCTGTACTGAATGGGTAAAAAACCACTTTCAGGCACCTCTTCCTTCTCTCCTTCCAAAGGAAATACACAGAAATACAACCGGGCATCGTCACGCCAATGGGTCTAGTTACCAGCAGGAAGAGGGCACAAAGGCAAGGATGTGGGACAATGAGCAAACCCTCCTAAGATGCCTGGCTTTGACAGGATGTGGAGCAGCCCAGGAGACCAGCAGGTGGGATGAGGAATGAACTAGCCCAGCTCACTCTTTTAGTCACTGACATAATCATTAATGAAGGCTTCACGTGTGCAAGACTCCTTGCTTCCTAAATAAGCATGAAGGAGCTCTTACCTCCTGGGAGAGCTGCAGTAGCACGCCAACACCGACAGGATCCAGCCTCAGCAACGTGTTGCAGGGTCCTCCGACAGAAACATACGTACCTGCACTAGGCAGTAAGGACAGGACAGTCGATGTTTCTGGTTTACGGCAGCCTGCCCCAGGCCCCTCGGGCAGAGCCATTGCCGCTTGACCTCCCCTGCCCGGCTGCTCCCAGCACAGCGCATCTGGAGCAGCCACCAAAATGCAACAGCAGGAGGTGGAATCACGCTCGTGTGAGCTCCTGCTCTGCGCTCACTCCCAGGGGAAGGATGAGGCCCAAATATCTCTTCCGTCCCACAAACGAGCAGAGCAAGCTGCTAAGCAGGTTGAATGACTGTAAGCAGAACGAGTACTCCCTTAACATGTTCAGCAACTTCGGGAAGAACACATGTACGATGCACGGGACGGCCCTAAACACCTGAAGAAGGGGCAGCAGTTAAAAAAAGAGCTCGCCAGAGGAAGGATCCTCACCTCTGGGAAGGATCACGAGACTTTTAATGTGCCACTGCCCCGTCCCAGTGCAGGAGGCCAGGCAGCCCACAGCACCAGTGGGTGATACTCCCTTTGCAGGGAGAGGAGAGAGGCCGGTACTTCACAAGCACAGCAACAACTGTGGAAGCAACAGAGCCTACCGCTCGCTCATGTTGGGCCGCAGGGTCTTTCCTACGTCCTTGCCAACTTTCCCAGGCTCCCACATAAGCTTCTGCCCTCTCCTCGACTTCTCAGAGCTTCAGGAAAGGACAGGCAGCGCCGAGGGCCGGGCTGTGCAGGCACAATACGCCCGAAAGACGGAGATATTGCTCCCGAAGGCACGCCGCAGAGGGGCGGCAGTACCATCGCCCAGGCTGCTGGAAGAGGCGTTAATCGAACCGTAGGAGACCAAAGGCCCAGTCGAGCCTGTTCAGCAGCAGGAATGGGGCACAGGTTTATCGCAGTCACCCGTAGAGAAAAGAGCAAAAAAGTCTTGATTAGAGTTTATTACACAAGAAGACAAAAGAGATCAGACAAAGTGGGGCCAATGTGAAGAGGCAGAGGGGGAGGGCAGGAGCCTACGGGGGGTGTCTACTAAGAAATTAGCTGCCACCAGCATCATCCAAAAAAGCCCCAAGTACTAGGCCAAGACCACAACCAAACATCTGCACTGGGGCCTGAGAAGCTGGAGAACATCACAACAGATGACCGCTGTAGTCGTGGCACAGCTCTAATAGCAGAAGAGTTCAAAAGACACTCAGTAATTTCAAGGTATTAAGGTAAACATTTGTGACTCCCAACACTGGTATTTTCATCTTCCTGGAAGAAAGCACACACAGTCCAGTTTTGCAGCTCAAGACGGGCAAGGAATTGTTCAGCACACCTGCAGAGGGGATCAGCGAACTTCTCCAAATGCTCAAGAGGTACTTCAGCACCTCTCTGGGATGCGGGAAACCTTTGCTACATGCTCAGGAATAAACTGGTCCCACGGAAATGTTACAAGGAGACCACACCAGATCTGTGTTAATTCGAGTTTCTGAAGGAAGACCTCCTCTGCAGGGTTTTGGAAGTAGCAGAGTGTGGAAAAATATGAGAGTGGGTCACAGGGTAGGGCATGGCTGCCACCGCTCCTCAAAGTGGTGCCATGCAGGGGCATACATCACAGGGACCATGCCTGCAGAACCGGTCACCATCCCCTCCCAGCTGATGCTTACCCTCCCACGGCTTTGCTATTCTTCATCTGCTCTACATTCAGTTAATTTAAAGCTCTGGTGGAAAAATTTGCTCTTACTCCAGTCTCTGCTTACCTTATTTGCCAAGCCAAAGGCAGAGTAAGCGAGACAGGTCAGTGGTAAGTCCAACTGCTGGGTCAGGAGCAGCAATTCTGACCCGAGGGCTTGGCCTGGCAGAAGCATGACTAAAAACTTCACTTTGTGGAAGGTGAGGAGAGGAGTCGGCAATTTGGGAAGCGGTAACTGCACTTTAACAGGGCTGGTAACAGGACAGTACAGGAAACGTGGAGATCGTGAAGGACGGCTGTGCTCTTAGCACTTCAGCTGTTCAAAGAAGCAGGAGAGAACCGTTAGATGTGAATACCAAAAGGCAGTGCGGACACAGAAGCTGAGATGACACCAAAATACATTTGACCACCTAAAATACAGAGTAGGCATTAAAGGGTATCAGATGAATCCCCCCATACACTCCAAAACGTCTCAGAAGAGACGCAAGAGACTTCCCAAGTTTGACTCCGTGGGCAAAACCTGCACCAACTCTCCCACTGGTGCCAAACAGCAGAGAAGGAAGGGAAGACATTGAGCCTTAGCTCTCCTTTTCTGCTCCCAGAAACAAGAAAGCCAAGATCTAGCTGAAATAAGGAGTGCTTCCTACAGGCTCGTGATTTTAAGATAGCTGGGAAAGCTGGGGGAACAAGTCCTTTGGAATAAGCAGCAATGTCCAAATTCCGTTTATGAGGAGATGGGGTTGGATGACACAGTGCTCGACACGGCTCCTTCCAGAAGAAACACACGTGCATGTATTCACTTAAAATACAGCGAGTGTCCTCAAGCCAACGCACTTTCAAAAAACCCAGTGGCATAAACAAAGAACTGTCCGTAACCAAAATACCTTCAATCATTCCTTCTGCAAAACCCCCAAAACGGGAAAAGATGGGCTTTACAGGGCTTGGTCAGAACCCCGCATTCTGCTGCGCTTGAGGCCGTACTGTGCAGAGGAATCACTTTTAACTGCCAATCGCTGCTGCTGTAATGCTTGCAAGGTGCAGATTTTGCTACTGGAAACGTATTCTCTCTCAAGGACTCTAAATTCCGGTTGTAAAGATGTCTTATAAAGAAGATATTGGCAAAGGCACGTTTCTAGCCTATTGGCACGCAACGCTCAAGAGGAAGAGAGGACCTATTCCACATCCAAACCTTGTCTCCAGGTAACTAATGGCTGGGAAGCAAAGTCTTCTCTTGTCCTACACAGCCTTGGGTGTATTTTTCCTCTCTAACAGATTACCCTTTTAATTCATAGACAGTTTCTGCCTTATTCTCTTAACAGGCCCCACACACTTCTGGCCAAAACACACCCCGGCTGCTGGCTCAGCTCTGTAACAGCGGGGTGGCTGAAGGCATTTTATGGAACAAGCAGAGCGCCACGATTATAGGTCTTTATTCTCATATTAATAAAAAGTGCAAAAGCAGATGCCAACGACCACAACCTGGCACCGTGATTTCTGGAGCCTCCTGCCCATAAATATAGGAAAGGGTTCAGTTGTGACCACGTGGCTGTCCCATATTCGGAGTACAAAAGGCATTGGCACCTCCGGAGGAGCGGTCCCAGGAATCCTGGTAGCTCGCTGGCGTCACAGCACCGGCACCGCAGACACTGCACCACCACTGACCTGGGTGCAGCACCGGGTCGGACAGCGGTGTACTCCTGGTCCTGTGTTCCCATGGCATGGATAACACAAGCCCAGGTTTAAATTACATAGCAGGAAAGGGGTTAAAGTTTAAATGACTGTTTTGTATATGAATTAATGGATGTAGCTTTGAGCCAAAATATCTACCATTAATTTTTCCACCTATTTCAGGAGCAGTAAGATACACAAAGTAAAGTTTATTTTGGTACTTGGTATACTTCACTCTCATTAAAAATAAATTAATCAGCAAATTCCTACACAGCTCAGTCTTCTTTTATGTAAATACAACCCAGCTGTAATGAATTACAAGGTGTTATTATCTCACACACACTGTATAATACTTCACACATAAGAGGTTTCTCTGCTTAGCTCAGCTTTCAACAAAAGCATCTTAAATAAACTGCAAGCAAGTTGTTTGGTCTGTAATGTTTTCACAGAGAAGGGATACACCTCACACATAGAGGGTTTCTTTACATGACTCATTTTATAACAAGTTAAACTGAGGAAGTTCGCCTTGGAAAAAAAATAACAAAATGCCTTTTTTATACACAGAAGGCTCCCTAAGAGAAGATTAAAAAAAAAAAATGCAAGCCAGTGTTTGGGAGCCTATATTCTGCATCCCACTGCTCTTTACACAGCGAAGGGATGCCAAATATTCCCCAAAACAACCAATATGGAGAAAGCAACTTCAGAAGGAAGAACAGTCACAGCCAGGCACAGTCACACTTTCACCAGATTAAGGATTCACAAATTAAGGATTATCACCTTCCACTTTTGTTTAATAGTTTTATTAGGAATAAGTCCTGCTATTATAGGGCTTATTCTTATCAAAAGGGCACACGGCACAGAAAACACACACACATCAATTTCACCCAGACTGACATTTATTATTGACTAGGATTTTAGACAGGAGAGAAGTGAAAACTGTTTTTGTCACTGACCTGGAAATAGCCTGGTGAACCATCCACCTACGCAGTGCGCCTCAGCCTCTGCTGACTTCATCAGCGGAGCTCTTGCTCCCATAATTACTACGTTGGCGTCATCTGCCTGCACAGCCATATAAAGTTTTCACTGGGATTGACAGGTCTTGTTAAAAAGCCCCAGACCACTGCTTTGGGGGATGGAGGACAGCACAGTCCTGTCCATCGAGAACCATGGGCAGAAACGGGGATGTTCTTTTCATAAAGAAATTCTTAGACCACAGCTTTAAAAAGAATTCCAGTCCCTAAAGGGGCCTTCCAGTCCCTAAAGGGGGCCTACAGGAGAGCTGGGGAAGGACTTTTGACAAGGGCATGTAGTGATAGGATGAGGGGGAATGGCTTTAAACTGGAAGAGGGCAGGTTTAGATTAAACATTAGGAAGAAATGTTTCCCTGTGAGGGCGGTGAGCCCCTGGCGCAGGTTGCCCAGAGAAGCTGTGGCTGCCCCATCCCTGGAGGTGTTCAAAGCCAGGTTGGATGTGGCCGTGGACAACCTGGGCTGGTGGGAGGTGTCCCTGCCCATGGCAGGGGGTTTGGAACTCGATGATCTTCAAGGTCCTTTCCAACCTGAACCATTCTATGATTCCATGAATATGGAAATATCAGCAAGGCAGACTGAAATACCAAGTACTCTGAAACAGCTTTTAGCGACAGCTCAGCCACATTTTGGACTTTATTCTCATTAAAATGACTAGAGCCATAGAGGATTACTGGGGTCTGTGCAATATTCTTTGTATCCTCCTATCTTTGTGCAACAGAACAGAGAATTCCTAAAAAGGATTTTCACAGAAAACCCTTCGGAATCTGTTAAAGCAATTCTTAACGCCACTAAAGCAAAAATGGACCATTCCATCTTGATATGAGGCTTTTAAAATACATTAACATCTAATATGCAAAGCTCAGATTTGCATTCACAACCATTCAGCGAGCAGAGGAACACCACTGTGTCTCTATGTAGCAGCTCTCCAAACAAGGCAAAGGACAGAAACGTCTTCTTGAGATAACTCTAAGTCACGGTAAAATACCTGGTTTCCTAAAGACAGAAGGCAGGTCTCTCAATTTGTCAGCAAGGACCACTCAGTGCCATAAAAAGGACAGAGGTTCTCAAACCAACTAGCATTTATTTGCAGGTGAATATTCAGAAGAGTGTGGCTGTCCAATTTGCTACTGAGTCACCACGGATAGGGTATCTAATTAAATATTTTCTTTTCAACAGCAGATTTTCCTTCCTGACCCCACAGCCTCAGCCCAGTTCAATTTCAGGCACGCTTCCCAAGCTGATCTGACGAACCGATAGAGACGTCAGGCACCGGCACTCTCAGAGTCCTTCGTCATTGTAAACAGGGGAATGGGGCTTGAGGATGCTGCGGGCGTTGCTCTCCACCAGTGGCCGCCAGCTCACCTCGCCCGTCAGCAGCAGGTCCTCCCCGCTCAGCGCATCCAGGTGCTGCACCTGCAAGGACAGGAGGTTAGTGCAAGGTGTCCCATCACCCATTCAAGTTCCTCAAGAGCTACTCGAACCAGAAAGCAAGCAGAACAGGGAGATTTTAGCGTACTCTGCCATTTGTGTGAGGTGGACCTAAAAAGATAATTGACGAGGCTTAAGCGTCATGGAAAGGCTGGGAGATAAGTATCTGCAGATCCACTGGAGTTAACTGCGTAAGGTCTTCTACTAACACCTTAGCTAATGCTTCCTCTGAAAGTTTGGCAACAGGACAAAGAAGAGCCACACAAAGCTAACATGAGTCATTTTATCTTCCTAGCAGTTAATTCAGATGACACACTGCTAGTACCATCATCTACACGGAGTGCTCTCATAAAAGTGGCTTCACATCGACCAAGGCTTTCCACTACAGAAAAAGCGCCTGACCAGCAGGGAACACACGAGAGTTCTATTACAAAAGCACATGAGCTGGAGGAGATAAAGACGGAATGAACGAACGCTCATTCTCGCAATACAAGAAATACTTGGGATCAAATGAAATTTTAAGGTGCAATGTAAGCAAAATAAATTCTTGTCACACAACGTAACTTGCTGCCACAGGACACTGTCAAGGGGGTGAGGGTGGGGAGGGGGAAAAAGTCCATCAAGGGTCAGTAAAAGACAAAACCACCGCTTCTGGCTCAGGAAGTCTGTGAACAAAGATTGCTAGGAGACTTCACCAGAGAAATAGCACACATGCTTGCCCACTTACTATATTCTTCTCTAGCATCCACTAATAGCCCCTGTTAAAGACAGGATCAGCAAGAAATTGTGGGAAAGACCTCGTACACAATGCTTACTGGAAACAAAAAGTAATTTGACTAGGAGTTTCTCAACAGAGGAAAGAATACACCAATGCCCTCAGAGGGACAGGCCAAAGAGCCACCTAAGCACAACGTCCTGTTTCTGACAGTCATCAACAGCAGATTCCCCAGGAGGAGTTGAGTACAATGCATGCATACAATGTTTATTTTCCTCGTTTATTTTCCCTCCTTCTCAAAATTTGTTAGTTTGGGGATTTTGAGCCTGAAGCGGTGGTTGTGGATTTAATAGCCCTGGACAGACTTCTCTTCCATAAACCTTGCCAGTGGCTTTGGGGCCCACGTGCAATCGTAGCGTCCCAAACAACCTGTGGCAACGTTATGTCCCCACATTCTTGTATCAGAGAACAGCCTTTCCTTGCTCAACTTTCATATGCCTTCAAGATTTCCCGGAGCTGTCTCATCTTCTTTGGCAGCTGTTTTTCAGGCAGGGGATCCTACTCATTGCTAACAAAGGAACTGTTTCATGTCATCCTTACGGCTCTTCTCCGAGCCTTCTTCAGTTTGGTTTTTATCTTTCTTGATGGTCAGAACCCAAACCACACACATTATTCAAGATCACAAGGGTACCATGGATTTAAAAAGTGCCATGACAACACTATTTTATTCTTTATTCCTTCCTTAGTAGTTCTGAGCATTTGTTTTACCTTTTTTTAAACACTACAGAGTGCTGAACTGACATTTTGATAATACAATTATAATCTCAAGGACCCATTCCTGTGTGGTAAGAGACAGTTTAGAGCTCATCAATATATAGGCAAAGCTGGGATTGGTTTCTCTCCACTTCAGAGCTGTCTACAGGAACGAGCTGCCTTCACAGAAGCTGTGCTGATTCTTCCCCAGTGTGCCACGTTTATCTGTGATCACTGTTTCCTATTCAACTGCTGATAGCTTCTGTCCTATCCATTGCTTGAACATACAGAAGTGCAGCAAATTCCCCACTTGGCAGCAAATTGTCCCAAATGACACACTTTTTATATGCGTTTGCTCCCTGCCAATCTTCAGTTTTAAACTGTCCTACAGCCTCACTGATGTTAAGCATCAGCAACGTTAAGCATTAAATTAAGTCTGTCCCTCCTGAGAAACCCTCTGGCATTCCAAAAGCGTTCTCAGTCCCATACAAAGTTCAGCCCTTTATTTCCTACACCATTTTCTCAGAGACACACTGAAATAGTGTTGCTCCATATCTCTATCTGGTCCTGATAGCTCCAAACCTCTATCTGGTCCCAAATATAGTATTGGAAACATTACAGAAAATGCTGCTGGGGAGGTTCTGCTCTTCAATTCCCTGTTGGACAGCTTATGCTCTTCCTCCAGAACCTCTCTCAACCCTTTTCTGTCTTTGGTACCCACCTGGACTATATCCTACCAACATTTCCTAGAAACCCGGTTCACAAACTTCCTAAGGGTTGAGAGAACAAACACTGCTTAATATCGTTTCCTCCAAGTAATAACTGAAATAAACAGAAATAGCTCTGGAAAACAAAACCTTTTACTTCTTTCCCACAAAGATCAATCAGGAGACTTTTAAGCTCTGTGTGCTATTTCATTATGAAGAGGATCCCAACTCCGCAACATCAATTATAATTCTGAGTTGCAGCCCATTTCTGACACATCTCATCAAGCCCCTCCGTAGCAGAGGTCCAGAAAAAGATGACCAGAATTGCTTTCAATAATCTGTTAATTTTTCTACAGTCATTTTTCATCAAACTGCAATAAATAACAGCCAGTTCTTATATGGTTACCTTTTTTGCCTTAAAAATAATCACTGAATATAAAAATCAGTTATATTTATGAGGAGAACTCAGGGAACTGAGCTACATAGTATGCAAGCAATAAAAAGAAATATTTAATATTCTAAAGGAGAGAATGAAGCGAAGTCGCCCTGTGAGCTGTACTGTACCTGTTTGCGCACGTACTCTACGAGTAACTCCAGATGCCGAGGGTCCTCACAGTTCCTGTTAAAAAGGTTTCTCCAAAGAGCTGCTGCCAGAACGTGATCATCAGACAAAATTCCCTAAAGGAAGTACAGAGGGGGATTAAAAACTGCCCGTGAAGAGGGTCTGAACGCAAGACAAGCACATAACTGTACTTAGCAACTGACAATATTAGCTGTCTCGAAGCCCACAGCTGCTATGGACCGTACACATGAAAAGGCATCAACATCGCTCTTTCCCAGAATGGAAAAACAACCCTGGCCTTAAATTAATTTACAGAGCAGCCTCTATCAAATACTCCAGAAAGTTAATTTGGAAAAAAAACTGGGTCAGGGTACTCCCAATGTAGGAGCTGATAATTACATTTCTGCGTTATGAAACCTTTACCATAAAATTTTTGGCCTTACAGAGAAGACAACATGGAATTGTGTGAAGCCCACAACACTTGGAAAAGAAAAATTAAAGGATATTTAATACCAAGTTGCAGAAATGTAGTCAGGACTTTGCTATTTTGCTCTGCTTTTCTATTTTTCATTCTAAATGAGAAAGAGACAACTCCTCCTCATCAAGAACTATCTAGATTTTTTCAGTTACATCTAATATTAAATTTGGCTTATACAAGAATCACATCCATGAGCGCTTTTTGTCTAAGTTTTCTCCCACTTTTATTGCCTTTTTAGATTATGTGGTGTTATCACCACATAACTCCTGTCTTCTGCTGACACATTTGCCAAAGGCAAGAGAGGACTTTAAAATATTCAGTTCAAAATAAAAAAGGTCAACATTTGTCTTTAATTTAACGAGACATTTTGTTTCTAAAAAGAGTGTCAACAAAAAGAGAAAAGAAAAAAAAAGATAGACACAGGCAGACCCAGCCCGGCTATATTTAAAACTAAATTAAAGACTTGAGTGCGTAACGCTGTCCACAAGTCTATGAAGTTTACGTTTACAAGATATTAATGACTCAGATCACCATGAAAAAAATAATATCACCATGTGAATAAGAAGAGCATCTGAAGAGCAACATCCACTAGAGAAAAAATAACTACTAAAAAGAAATGATGTAATTGTATTTTCTTCTTGAAAGTCCTGCAGACACTTGTGTGCAGTGGTGCTTTTGCCTCCCCATATTATTAGATATTTCCTATAAATACCCTCTCACGTAGACTCCCTATAAATAATCTCTTTGATTTCAAAGTATACCTGAGTACAATCGGGTTGAGAGGGAGGAAATGATTTACTGATGGTCAAGCAGTGATGGTGAAGCAGTACAAAGAACATCCCTCCTTCCACGTCCCATGGTTTAAACAAATATGCTGTCTGCTTTCTTTTTTCTTAAAAGCACTTTAATTCAAGGCATGAGATGATCGCAATAACTAAGAACTCTGCTTCCATAACATAACATTTCTCCAAAGATATGTACCGCAAATGTTTTACCCATCTGAAGTATTCTGTGTTCATTAATTAGATGGTCTATTCGTTCTCGCACATTCTCTGAAAACACCCTTCTTACCTCATCGTATCCAAATAGAGCTGCATAGAAATTTTCTACCATGCTTCTCAAATCTTCCTTTAGAACAACAGAATTAATCTGAAAAATAAAGCAGAAAGCCATCTGTACAGGCTGTAAAGAAGAGGTGATGAGAAAATATTGCCCATTTCATTCCGAATAGGCAAAGAAGAAAGAGTGCCTTGGGCTACACGGGTTAGCATTTGGCTGTAAGTAACGACGTCAGTGCAGTCAAACATTTTAGAACATACAATACAGTTCCGTTAATTCTGTACACAAATGAAAGTCAGCGTTACCCAGAATATATGAATGGCAAAAAAATTCTCAGCCAACAGAACTGACATATAGTCACATGAGCGGAGAAAAAATGCAGCTGAGGAAAGAGTGAAGGCAAGGCTGTCCTTTCCGTGGCAGCACAGGCTAAGATAATCAAGACTCCTCTACATTTTACCTATTAAGCAGGTTTTCCAGACCTGGATTCATTCACCCAGGTCTTTCAGAAACTCAGAGGTTTTGCAACATTTTTTCTAAAGCAGACTCCAGAGCTGGCTGTGCTGTTACAGAGAAAGCACCGTCCCTGCCACTACTCCTTCCTTACTTGTCAATATTGACGTTCTCATTCAGGAATCACGTGAATCCTGTTTCTGCAGCATCTCTCTAGAAACCTCAGGCTTACTCGTTTTTGACTATGACTAAATTTCTTTCAGAGTTTGTGATGATCCAGCTACTTCCCCCAATGCCGTAAGTGTGACTCAGTCCAAGTTCCGCACCGACTCTTCACTAATTTTAACAGTTGCCGAAACATTTGCTGGTTTGGCCAACACCACCCATCAGCTTGCAGAACTGACCCCATGTCAGCTTAAGACGGAACCAAAAGAGATGACCCGCTTGGTCCAGAGCGATGGCTGAAATACCTCATACAAACCGCCTCTGCCTTTTGCCTGTACTTTTTCCTTCTATCCACAAGACGATTTAATGAGCAGTTCCTCTCCCGAGGGCAAAGCTACACTTCAATTGGTAAAGCTGCTGCTTTGTATTGACTCTCACGAGAGATCTAAGAGATAGCACGCGTTTCTCTTCCACAGATCTGGCATCCAACATCAGCGTAAATGCCAGGGCTAATTATAATTACCTTCATCCCTGCGTACCAGCAGAACGCTTATGTGTGAGGCTGCATCTTGGAGACAGGTTTTACAAAAAAGAAACTGCAAGCAGGAATACAGGGTAGGCCATCAGGTCTGCTGCGGGATAAGCACTGCTGTCTTTGATGCACAGCTTATCACGAGACTAAAGAAAAGCTGTGAAAACTCACATATCTAAAATCTTAATACTTATGACAGTGTGAACCACACGTCCTAAATACTTTCTTAGTATCCTTAAGACTACTCACCTTAGTAATGATACAACAGCTTTGCTATCAAAATACAAGTTAGTTTTTGCCACGCTAGCAAATCTCCAGTTTGAATATTCTTCCATTAAACCACTATCTTTTTTCATCTGTTGATTTTTATAGAAATGCATATAGTGCAAACACAAGGAAAATTCCTTTTATGTCAGTTACTCATAGTTTTCCATTAATATAAACTATTAAAACTCATGCAGATATTTTATAGGCTATCAAGATTTGGAGACTGGTTATTACTGAATGTTGAAAAAAAGAACTAAACATAAGAAATCAGAGGGTTAAATGATGACTGCAACTTCTGTAATGACTTAATTAAATTTTTATTGAGTACATAAACTATGATGTCATTTCTACCCAACCATGCTCAAACTTTCTATGCATGTCAGAGATCGTGGTTTTTCTCAATAGAACATACTTCTAAATAAGCTGCACTTCTACAGCTCTAATAAGGGGGAGCAGGTCTCATGTAACACACTCAATAAATTATCCTTCCATTTTAAACAAACAAATTCCATGAGTTATTATATATTTGCCACGCACTTTTTATGACATAATAAAAATGTTACCTCAAGGATTACTTAACACATACTACAAATGTTACAGCAGGCAACTGCAAGGGGCAAAGAAAACAAATAGTCCCATTACAGAGACAAGTCCTGGACTATACATCCCTAGGGAAGCAGCTTTCTATACTAAAAACAAAGAGCAGCAGCCTTAAGTTAGCAAGAAACAGATTGATGAAGGAGATAACCAAGTTAAACAAACATGGCAATAAATACATCTTAAAAGACAAACAGTTTAAAATATAAAATATGACTTTGGGGATGGAGCAGTATCTTAGGCAATAAAATCACATTTAAAGGAATACTGCGTTTTCTGAAGAATACAAACGGCACTGGTTAAGTACAAACATCGTAGGAAAAAATCCTTCTTTATAAAACAAGAAAAATGGGTAAATCCAAATCAGCATTTGTTGGAAATGCTTCCTCTTTTTAAGCTTGTACATGTTCCTAGCACTGGCAAGTTTCATGATCTGGTTGGTCGTGATTCTGCTGACTCTTCCACAGTTTGTTGCTAAGAAGCAAAACTGCTAGACAATTCCAAGTGAGTAATTGCTAATAACAAGAGAAAAATCAGTAACATCTGGAGCTCTTCTAGGGACTCAGCCCCTTTGCCTTCTTTGGAACAACCCATTGCAGAGCTGTCACCAGAATAAATTTATATACCACTGCCTAAATGGACACACAGAACTATCTTAGTTCAAAACACGGAATACATTTTTGGTACATCTCTCACATTTAAAATACCTTTTAAAAAAAAAAAAAAAAGGAAATGTACAGCTAATGTATCTTCCTACTGCATGTCACAACTTTTCATGTAAAGACTCCGTGATCCCACATTCTGCCTGCAAGATGACTACAGCATACGACCACTGCATTTTCATTATCATATTGTAGTACGAAACCTCGTCTTCACGCTCAACGAGTTCACTATGCATCATTCAAGAGCCCACTGGTGAGGCTTCCTGCTATAGCAGACATTTTACAATGTCAAGTCTCACTTAAGTTTTGTATTCTAACAAAATTTCCAGGAAAGTAAGAGCACACCGCTTCATTGTATATGCCAGTCATGTATGAAAATAGCTTATGGACGGGCACAGCTTTTTAAGTGAAAGCTGCTACAGGATTAGTCCCTATGAATGTCTTTTGTTGGATCCAGAGCATTCTTTCGTAATGAATCTCCTCCTCATCTCCACTTACCATGCTGTGGTTTGCACTGCAGAGAAGTCTCAGCGTGCCCAAACCGGGAACAGGGCTCTACCTGCTAAGAGGCGCCCAGCCCACGGGGTCAGCCCAGAACCAGTGGCAGGCAAAGATCATCCCCCTGCAGCAGGGACGCTGGATCGCCGACTCTTTCACTCGGCAAATGTATTCCTCTCCGACCACACTAAGCGCTAGTGCGGACATAGCCGTGATGTCCACGGGCTACGCTGTTCGAAAGCACTTTAACAGGAGTTTCTTTCTGTTACGGCTTTTGCCAGCATGTGTTGCACCCTTAAGCTACTTTAACACATTAATCCATCCATAGACTATAAAGCCAGAAGGGACACTTCCAACTGCACCTTGTACAAGTGCTAGTCGTTGAATTTCATGCAGCAATTCCTCTCTTTAGGCCATAAGTTATGGTTGAACTAGATTTTTTTATGAAGATATTTCAGCCAGAAGAAATGATTAGATCATAGAACCTGACCCTCTGCATATCACAGACCATTACATTTCACTGAGTTCCCTCTGTACTAAGCTCAGTAAGTTGTGTTTGGCTAAAGCATATCACCCTCACAGTTGAACATGTGTATCTCATTTCATATTTGAATTTTCTGGCTTAAGTTTCCACCCCCTCATTCTCATTATACCATTCCTGCTAGAATAAAAAGCCTCTTCTGTAGAACGTATTTACTCCTGTACCTGTACACAGTAGATGTGTCAGCACAGTCATGTTTTCAAACTAAGATTAGGCTCCTTAAGGTAATGTTGACGCTGGGTGCGCCGATACACTCCATCATCAGCGCGCTCCTGGAGTGGTCGAAGTTGTAATAGCAAAGTAGTGTTTTATGCTGATACAGTAAAAATTAATCCATCTCTTGTGCAAAACGAGTTACGCAGGTATGAGTACACTTCTGCTGTTACGACCGAGTCTACTCTGGAGACTTCTTTTAGCCATGCTGTCGTAAACATCAATCGATTCCCATCGACGTTTTTGATTAGTGGAACATTCAATATTGGCAGAAGTTTCTGAAGGAGACACAGGACAAATCTTCCCTGATAAAGAAACGTCACTCCTCAAACATTTACACTTTTTTATGCACCTTCTCTCAAGTTGCATTTGGAAAGAATGACTTATAATATATAGTTTACATTAGTTATAAATAATATATAACCACATATAGTTATATATGGGCTTTTTAAGTGTTTGCTGCCCTTTTAATAAACGCACACGCCATTAAATTGGAAAACCTGCACACAGCCCTTTTATTTTCTCCAATAACATAACTATTACTTCTAGGACAGTAATTTTGAAAATGACTGAGAATGTAGCTAGGATCAAAAAGATTAAATTAATAAAACAGATTAAAAATATCTCTGTAGCAAGGGGCCAAAAAGGCCAGTTCCTTCAGGCAATTTCACATAGTTGTGAAATGACAAAGATATTACAGAAATTATTTTTCCAATCTTCATTTTTTGAGTCTTTTATTAACCACTCTGTTACTCTGTCTGCAAGCAAGCATACTGGCTTGTAATTAGCTACAGCTGTGAGGCCCCATATACTTTCAAATATTAACTTTTCTGATAAATTCTCTGATTTTCTAATTAAAAGTAAGTAATTTTGTAATGCACCTCAGTAGATAATTAACTTCAGAGAATAGTCTTTAAAGCCTTCTTCAACGTTCAGTGACAACCGACTTCAATATTGTACTAACCTAGACAAAAGTTAAACATCAGATTGTATCAGAACCAGTTCCTGCCAAAACCTTCAATCCATAAAAACAACACGTTAATGGAAAAAGCCTTTTGCATGCTGTGCTACCTTCATAACAATTGCATAATCATCAATACCACTCCTTACAGCTTGTTGATTTCAAGTAGACATAGAAAAGCAAGTTATACAACATTATCTACATATTTCAGCAAAAACAGATGGACACCCTTAGCTGTCTAGTGTCAGGAAAATGAGGTATGTTTCTATCTATGTGCAGTCTATTGATTTGGAAACTCTGCCATGGCAACAGTTAAAGATCATAGTACAATCTTGACTGTATTAAATATATGGGGGCCTATTCCGAATTCCTCTGTCTCTGTGGCTGGCAGAGCTCACTGACAACCTCACAAGAGAGAAGAGGTCCCATCGTTGCACTCTCGGTCTGCTTGTGCTGGGTCTCTGGAAGGGCGAGCAGTCGTAGAGGGCTTTTCCAGTAATGCCTCTGAAAAACCTACTTGCTAAAAGCCTAAAACGGATCATGAACATGTTTCTGAATGCAGCAGAATCAAGAATCCAGTCTGATAACCTGGAAGGCAGTTACATGACCAAGCTTAAAAGAGGCACTTAGAGGAGACAGTAGTAAAGGTAAATAAATTATTAAGGTAGATGTTCACCATGAGCACTTACAGAGATCCTGTAAAACTCAATCTCTTTACTGAGACAAACCTCAGTAACCGTCAGAAAGTCACATGCAAGAAACGCTGTGTTGGATCAGACCAAGGGTCCACCTAACATGGTATCTTGCCTTCAACAGTAGCCAGATACACTGAGAAAACTGAAAAGCCTACAAGCTGGTACATGCTTCCCCCAAGTCTTCTCCCAACCAATTCCAGCTCAGGACAATTCTCAACCTTTGATATTTGTTGATATAGTAACCTTCGTAAAGGTCTCTATGTCAAGCAACTTGCCAAGTAAACTTTCTGCATCCGTAACATGCTTCAGCAAGAAGTGCCCTGGTCTACCACCCATGACGAGAACCCACCACCTCCTGTTTGTTTCCTCCTAGTTTCATCTGGTGGTCCAGTTTTTTCACTAGATGAGACAGCGAATACACATTGCTCCATCACCTTCTCACAGCACTCAGGATTCTGAGAGTCCATCATATTCCAGGTGATACGATCTGCCCATAGAAAAAGACTTAAGATAACTTAATAAAAGTCAAGAGCAACAAAACCCCTGGGATCATGAAGTGCTAAACTAAACGAAAGGTATTAAATAACATTTAATAGTGCTGCAGAGCCATGAAAGGTGGCATCCATTTTGAAAAGTATTTCAGCAGAACCAGATAAGTATAAAGTAGCAGAAAAGACAATAATAAATGAAAATAATCACAGATAATTATGACCAGTAATATTCAATGCTGATAAAGGTACTAGTAGCAGGTGTTAAAAAAAAATAGAATTTATATAACTATGTGCCCATGTTTAGCAACTACAATTCCAGAAATTGATCTTAAAGAGGTTTTGTGGAGAAATCTCAAAAAAAAAAAAAACCCAACCAGTTCAACAATTCAATAGTACAGAAAAAACAAATAAATTTTAGAAATTATTATGAAAAGAATAGAGAACAAAAGAGGAACCCTATTCTGCCATAAATCCATAGTGTGCCTACATATAAAATGCTGCACAGATTTATTACCTTTTCATCTCTAAACAGATCTAAAAGAAATATAAAACAAAGAAAAGACCAAGGTGATTAGACGTATGAGGAAACGCTAGGTATATTCAGGAAGAAATGAGGAGGAAGACGACAGAGAGGCAAAATCATGAGTGGTATCAGGCAGGTAAACAAGGAATTACTGTTCACTGTTTCTCATAAAAAAGATGTAGAAAAGAAGCTGACGAAATGACCAAATAATACTTTAAATATAAAATAAAAGTACATGCTCATGCAAAACAATGAAGTGGCAGAAGTCATTGCCACAGGACATTAAAGAGCAAACACTACGAAAGGGGTAAAAAGGGGACTGCACATTCCTAGAGGGTTTCTGTTAGCAGATACTCAATATGACGGTCCCCACGCGACTCTCTTATTACTCGTTAGTGAATGCTGAGAGAATGTACCAGAAGAAATACTGATACGCAGTTGTTTCTTATACTTTTTCCCAAGTATCTCTGGTCGTTGCTAGAAATAGTATGCTGGATCTTCATCTGCCATTAGAAGAATGACTTCCGAGTATGCTCATTTTGTTCCTTTTTTGACAATCTGTGCAGATACTGACTGGTGTCTCTTCTGTCTGTGTACCTCTTCCTGCCCTGACCAGCAGCAAGACAGCCCCAGCTCATTAGACGATCCTGGATACCGGTCATCAGGTCACTCGCTGACTTGGTAGGAATTTCACCCATAATATGCTGGGGCAATTAAAAAAAATTGCTACCTTTACCATCGAGCTTTTAGTAACCTCATGGGAAGAGGCTACATTTTATGTAGAAATACCAAACAGATCATCCTCCCCTAGGGGGAAAAAAATAATAAAACCAACATTCTTTCTCCAAGAATTTGGGACCAGAACAAGTTTCTATTGGATAGGAACGGCAAGTCACCCATCTGCTCTCCAAAAAAGCAAGTCACATCACCTCTCCTAAAAAACTCTCCACCAAAAAAAGTTTATTTCATGTCAAAATGGAGTGACAATTGCTAGAGTCCATACAATTAGTACGCAATCAACAAGCCAAATGCTTGACGCTAACACTTAGTACTGCTACGATGTTCACCCCGTGATTGAGGCCAGGACAAATACAAAAACGCACTTTTGCTATCTCTCAGATTCATTTCGTAGTGCCTAGCAGACTGGCTTATTTGTGTTTGCTCCGTCAGACTTCCCACTATTTCCGAGCACAGCCCTGTTCCTACGTGACCTGTTTGACATTCTCCCATCAGTTCCACATTTGGGTAAAATTCTAATTTGAAGTCACATTGCTTTCACCTTCTACCAATATTCTGCACCTTCTGGTTTCAATCATAAGCTGAGAAAAACCCGATTTCCCCAAGCACTCCTCCTCCCCAGGGCTTCAAACACACGCACGCCACAGAACAGTTAACAGTTAAATATTTTCTTGCCAATATTTTAAGAGTGCAGAAGGTTCCAAATTGCTGGTAAAATAAACAATGCCAGACTGTGAAAACTCCTGCCTGCCATATACTCTGATGTTAACAAGAGTTTCTTTATTACTGTAACCTTTCAGAAGCGAACAAAAATTATTTCTCTACCCTAGTTCTGCCCTCAAGTAAAAGGCAAAGGAGGAAAGCAAACCATGAAAAAGCTGCATGGTAAGATACTTTGAGTTTTCCATCTTACTTCTGTATTTCATTCAGACTTGATGCTGCTGTGAATAAATAAACTTCCAGAAGATCCTAAAAGCGTGAGCAAGGATTTTAAGAAGCCAAAAACCTCCTTACACGCTGTTTCCTGAATAACACAGATTAAACCTACACATGGGCCGTCTTCCCTCCTGCAAGTACATAATAAAACAGGAAATACAAAAGGGCAAGTTCAGGATGCTCTCAATAAGACGCATTATTTTCAAACTCCTCAGTACATAGCTCTGTCCTCTGGGGCTTTAGCCATCAACTACAGGGTCTCTGCCATTTCTTCACTTTAAAAAATAAAAATAAAAATGAAGTCTTCAAATAGCATCTACAAATAGAAGGAACTGCTAGCACTTTTGGCACGAATGACACAAATGACTATATAGTTCAGGTGACACCCCGTAAAATCGCTGGCCTTTGACAGGCCTGCCAGCCTTCTGTTACCTACCAAATACATTTGGAGTTATGGAATCCATGCCCAAACCATCTGAAAACCAATTCAGATCAGTGTTGCTCATTTCACATAGACCAAGATTGTATTGACCCCATCTTCCATCCATCCATGATACCCATGCCACTAGCTCAATCTCCTTTTTTGTGGGCAGCCACTCCTGTGGGCACAGGGCCATCTGACTAACTTGAAAATCAACATGATGTATATTTTGCTACCAACAAATAGAGATCTCTAAGATCAGATCCGCTGGTATTTTGGTCAAATCTTTTAACCTTTTGCATTATTTCCTGGCCTTTGAATATGGAAAACAACAACATTCAAGTTCTTACAGAAGCATAATTATAATTAACTAATATCAATATAGATACAGCAAGTGCTGTGTATGACCAGAAACAGAAAACACAACTGAGGACAGACAAGGGGACAGAAAGAATCTATTGAGATTCCCAAATCAGCATGGGACATAGAAAACCACAACAGTGTGCCTAGACCTGTACAAAAGTATCCGATGCCGTTCTTTATACTAAGTAGTAAAAGAAATAAAAGCGGCAAGCAAGCATGAAAGTGAGCATTGGAATTATTAAATGTATTGCATTTGCACTTCTTGATCATCATCATTTATTCTACTGCGAGCGTTTTTAGCAAAAGCAGTCAAAAATAAGGGCTTCGTAGAGCTGCCAGATTTGTAAATGGATAAAATGGGCCAGAGAAGTCAGAAAATGAAGTAACAAAATAAACTTGAGTTCTCACAGGAAAATACAAAGATTTGCAACCCACTTCCTTAGCCAGGCTGCAAGGCACTGCCGTACGTGCATTGTAAACACGAAGACAATGTGTCTGCAGCAGAATTTAAGACCGGCCTCTGAAGGAGTCCAACAATTAAGTGGCACAGAGCTGCTTGCCGGAGAAGCTGATCCAGCCTGCCGGCGCTGGCGGGTCGCCAGCCCGCTCCCCCAGCACACACTACAGGCTATCGAAGGAAAAAAAACCACCCCACTAGCAGAGACAGTCAGGAGATGTAATGTCATAGCGAGCAACAAGCCAGAGAGATGATCCTTGCATCATATGAGTAATGTCTAGGTCAGAGAGAGAAAAAGATGAGGCACGAGGACACTAGCGGAGGAGAGCGCTGACGATGGCAAATACGCAGCTGGGATTTAGGATGGGAAAGCAAGTGTTCAGATAAAGAAATAAAGGAATTGAAGAAGAAAAGGAAGATCTGGACTTGAAAGAAGTCAAAGTCATGAAGACGCTTCAACATGCAAGGGTGGGTTTGAAGCAAGCAGACAAGAGGACAGATCCTGAGCTTCCATTGTGGACCTTTGCAAGAGGAGGCTGCTGGATGCGCATGTGGAATAAAGGCATCCCGCGGCCATTGAATCAGTGAAGCAGCAAGCCAGGGATGGAGAGCAGGCACAACTGGCACTGATGGTTGTAAAAGGATTAGTTGAACATGAAGGGTCACAAGGGAAGGGAGAGAGGTGGTGGTGCCAGTCTGACATACAGAAAGGGGTCCTGCAAGGAAACAAAGAGAATTAACAGGAGCGGTAAGAAAAGGTAGAGAGATAAACTAGTACCTCTGCAAGAGAAGAAGTAGGAAGGGAGAAGTATGCGACATACTGACAGAGGGGGAAATGTGGAACCAGGTGCATACCCTGAAAAGGGAATCAGATACAAGCTCCAGTGAATTCTGGCATTAGGGTAACACATAAATGACCAAGGACAAGGATGGGGAAAAAAAAACATTCAGAACAGGTGTGAGGAATGAAGACGTTCAGTAATTGCTGATGTACTGCAAGTAAATGCCAAAAATTAGGCATCCCTGAAAACAGTAACACAGTCAGTGTACCACAGAGCAAAGCAACCAACAGGGCAGTAAACTGCCACTGCACCTGATGAAACAGGCGTCACGCAAGGAAGGCAACCAGAGAACGGGACCAGGCTCCTCTACCGGGACAGCCCGACCGAAAGAGAGCAAGACTGGTTATCGCAGCTGTACAGACATAAGCTCGATGGTGATCCTATTAGCCTGAATGCATTGGCTGCCACAGAGAAAACAGAGAAAAGAATCTCTCTTGCACACCGTGCCTCTTTCTCTCCTGGAAACAATCCCTGTAGTCTGTAAAGCTGCACTCACTTTTTGCTCTCGGAAACAAAGCAATACAACAAAGTTACCAATCCTTTCCCAAAATAAAGGTTAAAGAGGGGATCCCAAGTACCGAACAGACCTCACATGTGCCATCTGTGCCCCGTGAAGACAAGTCCAGAATTTGTGCAAAACCCAGCACTCCAACCACTCCTTAGTTTAGCCAGAATTAGCATTCAGAAGCTGTGTGTGCTTCCAGAAAACCACCCAACCCCTCCTTGTCAGCAGCAGTTGCCAAACACCATCCGGGACCTGCAACTGGAGCCTCCTCAAACAGGAGGAAGGGAACAGGCAGAGACACTACAGAAAGCGGCAGAGGCAACTGCTGACGTGGGAGAGCCAACAGCAGCTGCACACTGTTTTAATCAAAGCCACAACACATGGGTGCTGTCGGGTCTGCCAGAGACACCAAAAAAAGTTGTGTGAGGGCAAGGGAATGAGCAGCCTCTCAAACCCCTGCAGCACCCCGGCACCGCACCAGAACCTTAACTGATGCTTATGTTACTGTCTTTCAAGAAAGGCAGGCACCAAAAACGTAAGGAAAAGTTAAGTTATTCATTCCTGAAGAGGAAGCCGACATCAGTGACGCTCTACCAGCAGCGAGAAGCACAAGCAACAACATGATTAAAATGTATTTGGAACAACACAGAACCTCTCAATGGTTTGTTTGATTACACTGATTTAGAAGAAACATTGTTCTTGGTATTCTTCTGCATTTACAAAGGAGCTTGAAAGTGCATTCATGTTTTCACTGCAGCAGCTTAGAGCTGTTAAAAAAAGAATTACAACCACAACACGAGATACCCTTGTTCCTTAGCCAAGCAGAACAGCTGATTTCAGCTGAGGAATTCTGGGGCAAACTCCAAAAGGATAGGAAGCTGATAACGTAAATCTCCAAAATACATAGCGTAACCACATGTTACTTAACTCTGCACTGACTGCAGGCAAATCACAAACCGGATCGTGAATGATACACAAAGCACAGGCAGGAGCCAGGCAACAGTGACAACATCTCTGCTACCCGTCCTGCTGAGCATGGAGACTGCGGCAGGTTCTGTAAGGACCGTTTTCCTGTTTCCACCATCATCTCTACAATGTCAAAATAAAAATTATGCAGTTGTGGTGAGCAGTAGTTTCATTGCTCGACATTTGAATTTTGGCCACTACACTATGTTCTGGAGAGTTTGAGGAATGCAGGGCAGCACTTAACACCTCCAAGCACTGCATGGTAAAGTCGATTTTGGCATGTGAGTCCCACTGGGGCAGAACGTGGGGAATAATGAGAAAGGTATTTCTAGAAAAGGTGCTGTAAGGCAGCTTCCAGTGTCCTTCTTCCAAGCATCAGAGGGAGGCACAGAACAGACCAAGGACACTACCTTACAGTAACAGGATCCAACACATCTGGGAAATTTAAATTGATTTTTTTATGCCAGACTCTACAGAAAACTGGGGCAGGACAGTTGAAAAGAACCCAAGCATATATACCTTGATTTCAACACAAGCTATCCTTGGCGTGCCCCAAACATGCCTGTATTTCAGCCAGCCAGGTGTGTTAGTTCCATGGGCGCTGGTTCTAGAACAATTACATTAAAAACAACATGCAAAAGAGAGTCCTATTTCAAAACTCCATGACCTGATAAATCTAAATTTGCATCACCATGCATACTGTTTATTCCAGACCTCATCATGGTCGAGATATTTTCAAGATAACGTTTTGTACACATGCATTTTCCTGCATATTTAAGTCACTAAGATTTCCAGAAACAAATTTACTGAATTTACTCTGGAACAGTACCTGACACTATTATTCATTTATGAAATTACAACATACTGGAAACTTGCTGTGAGCTTGTGAGCTCTTTGAGAAAGGATTGAGGGTTGATGAACTATTTCTTTTGTGATATTCTTAAAACACTAAGTTCAGTTAAAACATACCATACAATGCCTGGTATCCTATTAAACAAGAAGAGCACAAAAAACCACACAGAGCAATTTTGTATTTCACTACTTTGGCAAGTTTTGGTGTTTTTGTTTTTTTTTTTAAAAAAAAGGGAACACTAGAAACTGGTAAGGTTTTCTATATTATGTTTTCTAAATAGTCATTAAAAAACTCGTAACATTTTTCTCCTCAAAACATCCTAGTAAAGTTATACATTTCAAAATATACAGAGACCATTTGAAACTAAAACTTTTCCTCTTTAGTTTTACAGGTTTTTAAAAACCTTTTTCAACTGTACTAAACACTATCCTCTACCTCATATCCCCATCCATTTCCTCAAACAAAATCACCATAATATTTTGCTTCAGTAGACTTTCTCCATCTCAACTCCCCCCTCCACTGCACAGCCAGAATACTGCACACACCTTCCTTCTGCCCCAGCACTGCCCCTGTTCTCCCACCATAATGTAGTTTCTGTTCTGGGCATCCCAAATCGACTTCATGACTTCCCATCAGATTTTAGAGACAGGCCCCCCTGGGAATTCAAGTGCTGTAGCTTCCCACTGCCGGTGAATCAACCGCAACTGTTCAATTCATACCAAGATCAAAGTTCTATTTTAAAATTCTATCAATTTTACACCCTCTCATCTCCTAAAGCCATTCTAGAATCTTACTTGGCTCACTCTGACCATGATTTCTGAGTCTTTAGAAGTGTCAGACTTTTTGTTCTACACACAAAGAATAATTTAAACTGAATTGTATAAAGTTTAGGAAGTTTTGTAGCTACTGTAAGGTAAAATAGCATTTTCAATCATCTGAAGTCTTCTAATTGTGAAAAGAGTATCAAGACAGAAAATGGTGTTCAAGTTCCCAAAGCTAAATTCTGCTCTCAGTTACACTGATGTGAACCATGTTATTGATTCTGATGGCGTCACTTCAGATGTACACCAATGGAACCGAGAGCAAATTATGGGTCACTGTATATAAACAGCTCTAGCTAAACGTATAACAAAGACTGTATTGTGCTATGCACAGCAGAGCCAATAAACGAATTCAAAAGACACCTAGATGTGTTCTTGGAAAAAAAAGGGGGCAGGGGTCTAAGTGGTCTGGTGGGAAAACAGGAAAGTGAGATTAAGATAAATTAAAACAGGTTTGGCACGCTGGGCTTGACAGGCCCTCCTATTCTTATCTCTTTTGCAGCTTTTAGAACATGTATGGTTATAAAACAAATTGTTATTTTGCACTGAAAAAACCCTGATTCGTTTCAGAAGCAGAATGCCACCACAACACACAAGACTAACGCTGTTACAATGAGCCTACAACAATTTACAGGTATTTGATTAAAGCCTGATGGATCTTTCTAAGACAGGATGCAATTTGCACCCAGAAGTATTAGTATGGGGTTCTTGGAGGATGGGGGTGGGGAAGGGGTGTTGGCTTTTTGGGTGTTTGGTGGTTTGGGGTTTTTTGGGGGGGAGGGGAGTGGTCCCTTTTTTTTGAACTTCCTATCTATTTTCCAATTACCAGCTGAAATCCCATTCCAGGGAACTCCAGCATCTACAAGAGAGAAACTCTGCAGCTTCATCTAAGGGTATTAAAATACACTCAAACTTATAGCAACTGCTTTTATACACACACAGATACTAAAACACAATACTCGGGTCAGTAAGGTTAATATTCAGGTCGCTAAAGAACTCTGTTAGGAAGACAAATAACAGCAATTTCTAGTACTGCCTGAATTCCCCTTACAAACCGATGAGGCAGCTGCCAGCTTGCATAGTATAAATCTATTCACTGCAAGCCACAAGGTGGAGATCTCTGGCAGAGCAGGATCCAAAGGAAGCCTTTTACCCAGCCTAATGTTACTATTAACACTTTGAGCCATTGCATCAAGCCAATTTTTCTGTTTGTTTTTAAAGTTTGATAGAAATGTCACTAGTGGAAAAATTAAGTAAAGAGCACTGGTTAGCCACAGAACTGGACACACCTGGGTGCAAACCCACCAAAAGAAACTGACTTCATTAGTACTAGGGACAGCAGAGTAAAATTTATACCTGAAATATGCCTGCACCAGTAGAATTTGCTGAGGCCACAGGCTCTCCCGGTGTTTTTACAGCTGTGTCAAGTTTGGGTTTCTGACTCTTGCCGACATTCAGGAGTGCTGAAGGAGCTCAGGCTAACAGGTCCCAAAACTTTGTAGCTGAGATTTAGATCTCAGCAATTTTAACAACCAGGTTTTGAAATAATACAAACTCCATTTGGAGATGGAGCTGATGTAAATTAGTAGTTAAAATGCCTGACGTTCTATCACTTTCGGCTCCGATGAACTTGTATATTAAAGAGCAGATGGCATATTTTAATAAACCATCAATATCAATTCAGGAATATAGTATCCATTTTCTGCATCAAATGTTGGAATTGTTGCTAGATAGGGAAACGAGGTGAAGAACTGCAGCTTTGTCTGTCAACAAGTTAAACTAATTGCATCCAACCAGCAACTTCATACAGGTGCTCTGTCACTTATACCACATACAGGAATGTACCAATCGGAGTTAAACACCGACCTTTGATACCCTGCAGGAGAGAAAAAGCAGGGAAAGGAATTTCCTAACCTCCTAGGAGCTATGCAGATGATAACTTAGTGCCCTAAAAGTAAAGTTTCTTTTCACTTAACTTACTTCTGAGAAAGGCTCAGATTCTGAAATTTGAACACATTAACAGAGGAACATTAATGTCATCATCTTTTTATCTACCATTCTTATCTTGATACATTTAACTATCTTCGTTTGGAGACAGAATATATACTGATTGCAGGACTAAATTACTTGACAATAAATAGCTGTTACACGTCTTCCTCAATCAGCTCACAAACCCTTTGTCATTACATCAGCTTCATTTTAAAAGAGCCATTAGGGATAAATACATCAGGATTAATAAGTAGGACCTAACACCCAGCATAGCTGCCCTTTATTTATCACTTAAAACTCCTTGCAATTGCTAAAGCTGAGACGTGAGAAAAAGAGTTCAATCAGGGTACATCTATGTGAAAGGGAGGAAAATAAGTGCAGAAGAGTGAAGCTGCATGGAAGCAGCAGGAACTGCCCATGCAGGGGCACGGGGGAAGTGGGATATCAAGCTCGGCTCACTAGCACTGAAGAAGGAAAATAAAGCAATGATAAGGAGCAAAGGAACAGCTAACCTCTTCAAGTGTCAATGCATAAATTACTTTCAACTAACATACAATAAATACTACCAGAAGAGACTAAAAAGTTCATTCATCTTGACAAAATAATGTCTGAAAGATTAGGAATAATTAAAAGATTAAAGAAAAAAAAAAATCACTAAAAGATTATGAAAGCCTTGTGCCTTCACAAACCTTACGGGGAAGAGAACAGTCCTAATTTCCAAGTTTACAATCCAGGAGAGTTCACTATGCTTTCTTACACACCCTTAGTGCCTGGTCTAGTTAGCTGTTACCTCAAGAGTTCACGTTCTCTAACAAGGAGTCTCATTAAAATCAATGGGCCTCTGTGCAGCTAAACTATATTAAATATACACACAGATGTAACTGTTTTTGAGATCAAGCCTTTAAATGTGTACTTACTTCATTTAAGCATGAGCTATTGCCACATAAAAGCTATGTTAACACTAGGTTACAGTCAAAAGTGTATTATAGGAATCATATTATTGCAAACTAAGCATGTTCATTATTACATTGCATGATCATTATTACAAACAAAGATTGCGAAATTTAAATTCAAGGATAAACTGAAAAGATGCCTAGCCTGCCAAGGCAGAGAATGAATGGCATTCAAACAACTTCAGATCTCCTTACAGTTGCATCATACAGCAACCATACCATTATAATATGCATGTATTAACATTTGAGGTTCCACACTGGATGAAAACATAAGGACACTGGTGTGGTTTGTTTTTTTTTACACTTTGGGGAATTTTCGGGGACCGATGGAACAGTTTAGTTGGCAGAAATGGAAACCCTGTGCTTGCCTTTACAAAAACCTGACTGCAAGCACTATCTTTTTTTCCCCCTCTTAAAGTTTACTGAAAAAAAAATCTCGATACAGGTCTAACTTACACCATGCTTCACTTTTGAGTTCTGCGTGCTTTTAAGGGTAGCAAACAGCTAGCTTTGCTTCTCTTTGCTGTTTGCTGCTGCTTCAAATCCTACAAGGAAAACTACAAGATACCATTTGAGGTTAGTTCATATACAGCAAAATTAGGGTCAAAAGGAACAAAGAAATAATTTTCTGTTCCAAAGCAGCATTCTCTCTGTGCATAGATGGAATCTAAAGATCCCAGAAGAGATTTTGGGGGGCTTTGGGAGGTGGAGTACTTAGCTGGGGTTTGGGTTTTGTTTTTTTTTTGCTTTTCAAGAAGAGCAGCAAGATCTGAGCTGCCTCCAGTTTGTACAGAAAGCAGAATCAACCACTGAAATGACATGGAAGGCATTAGAGAAGGACAAAAATGCATAAGCTATTTCATTCAATCTTTTCCTCTGGTACGATCATCTAATTTATCTAGGCTCACTCATGCTGCCTTATGGCATCTGACCAGGAAAGTGGAGATTCCCACATTGGAATTTATGTAAGCCCATTAATGTAGCAAGAAATTCTGAGATGCCTGAATTTAGATTTAATACAAAAGAAGCTTAAGAGGATGACTTGTCTTGAGAAGCAAGCTGTAACATAGTAAAGCTACGAAATTCCCAACAACTAGGAAAAAAAAAAGCCATTGCTGATGGAACAACTGAAGTTACACCAGAATCATCACTTTCTAAAACCACATACAAAATAAAAGATCAGAGAGAAACGTCTCAAATTACTAATGTGATCACATACCAAATCCTAACTCCCTGGTTAATGCCCTTGTTTGTCACCAGTAGGAATACCCCAGCAGCCTCTCCCTTGGTTATTTGGCTGGCAGCGAAGAATTGACAATATGCTATTATTGCTATATGAAAACTGTCACTTCTCTTACAATCTAATTTATTTTCACCACAGACAAACCTCTATTTAATCATTGAACAATTATTTTCTTTTTCCACAACACAGGAGATCTTTCCCAGCCCTATTCTCCCACTAAAAGCATCCTGAACATAGGCATCCTCAACTGCATCAGGTCTCCTATCACCACTGCGATACTGGGCTTATGAAAACCATCTCCTACTTCTTCTGCTTCTGCACTACCTTCTCTGAAGGTTATCACCAACACAAGGCTGGAGAAATGCACTTACAGACTTTAAGGCCAGAAATGAGCATTACAACTAACTAGCATAACCTTCCTCAGAATAGGCCAAAAAGATCCAACCTTGTTTTTCCTTCAAACTTGCAAATGAACTATCCTTGGACCTACTCTCTCCTTACAACAGTTCTTCTGTGATACAGACTAGGTATACTAAGAATCCAAAACGAAAAATAAACTAATGACTAGTTGTAGTCATGTACAGGGACTTAACACAAAAACCTTGTCCCTTAACTTTCCTTTTACTCACCATCCTAGATACAAAGAAAACTCAAAGCTCTGCTGGAATTACTTCTGTTGCCGTTACTCATTTGGCACCAGTCGTGTTTCTCCCTACCTCAGCTGCTTATTTCTATCTACAAATGCCCGTTCCGTTATAGCGGCATCCGTTTCTACAATCACATGGCAAACCACGCGGAAAATTAATTACTTCCAGACACCTCAATATCTTCATCCAGGCCATAGAACGGTTTCAAAAACAAGGTCAGCGGCTCAATACAACAGGCAGTACAGCTGTGGAAATGAATGCTCAGGAGTAAGGGCTACACATACCGGCTTAAGCTAATAAAGAAATAAACAAGCAGCTACAGGTCGATTCTTAGGGATTCTTCTAAGATACACAAAGTTACAAAAGCATAGAAAGGTGTGACTCATCAAGATTATCAAAACCAAAGATGACTTACCCCCATCACCTTACCACGCTGTTCAACATCCTCCCACATGCAATGAACTATATAGCGACACATGTATTTTCCTGTGCGACCCTCCTGCTTCATTCGTACCAGACACATCCTGAAAGAACACAAAACCCAAATTCATAGCTTCTAGCTTTTCTTCAAATGTAAAGAGTAAATTAAATACGTTTCAGCTCATTTAAGATTCTCCTTACAGTACGCATTTTTATGATCAGGAAAAAAAACCCATACAAAGTTGTGGGTTTTTTTTTTAAATAAACAATCACAAACTTTTCTATTCTGTACCCAAGAGCTGTACCTGCTGGATTTTGGCCAATCCAGCTATGGAAGAGTGACAGGTGACTCTATTCTGGCTGACAGTACTGTAATCTTGTTAAACAGCACTGCAACCTAAATTCCTCAGCCTTAAGAACATATCACCCCTTGGAGCAGGAACAAATGTCTTGTCTAATCCTAGGCTACAAGCCAGCTGTAATTCAGCGTAGTATACTAAAGTGCTGTAAGAGTCCGAACTAGCCAAGCTGTGAAAGCTTAAGCAAGTTACAGACTTCACCCAAATTCACATTAGAAACGACTTAAATTATTTCAACTACAGGGGTCTTTGGATACATGTCCAACCACTTGGCAAAACCCCTACACGCAGCACATGCCAGAAGAACTCACAAGTTTGTAAGTGCATGTTGGGATCTTAATGAGAATACCAGGTTGAGTTGTTTTACTTTTTTTTTTTTAAGCATTAAAGCCATTCAAACTTCATTGCTGCTGTTCTGTCTAAAAAAATAAATCATCAGAACAAAAATTTCATTTTGCCTCTTTTACAACATCTGTAAAGAGCATGAACTGAAATACAGGCTAATCCCTCGCTAAGCTAAGAGGTCAGTCCCATCACCAGTCCCACCTTCTCTACCTCGCCGATCAGCTCTGCTCCTGTGTTACAGGTGAGAAGTGCCTGTCCAGGATTGACTGAGTTGCTGTAGACGAGGCGATGCTCAAACACCAGACCTGAAAAGTCACTGCTCTGCACAGAGACCTACTACAGGTGGGAAACCGCTCACAGCTTATTAAAGCAACAGAGCCGAGCTGCTGGAGGCCACTTTGATGCAGTTGCATACAAACAACAGTGAGTGTGCCACAAGAGCTAAGAGGTAAAAATGATGATTTTATTAATCTGTTCATTTCTTCAGTGGACATAAGATCTGTGCCTCCTTACAGGCATTAAAACTATTTGGTGATCTGTGAATGCCAGCTCAACAGGGAGAATCACAAACACTTGAAGCTTGTCTGTTGTGCTGATCTGTAAAAGGACAGATGTCAATCTTTATGATGGATTCTATCTCATCTACTGACTAGTAAAGGGAAGGTATTTTTTAACGTGCAAAGGAAGCAAAACTTATTGCCAGCGATGAGTCACAGAGACAAAGCAAACTGAAGGTAACAAAAACCGCTTTAGTCCTATATTCTTTTTTCTGATTAGAACCATACATTTAAGTCCCACACAAGGACCTTTCAACTGAGACACCAAAACTGAAAGAAGAAAAGCCCACAGACCAGAATCTGATTCCTAGATGGAGAGCTTCCGTAACCGACAGTGGCCGTAGAAGAGCCGGCTCAGTCTCCAACACAAGGAAGGCAGAACGAGGTCAGAAGACTGGAGAGAGGGACTGAGGCATGACAAACAGAGCGATTATCAAAGGGTGGAGTGACCAAGAGAATCTGGGTAGAGGGTGGGTAGAGAAGGGGAAGGGCAGCAGTCAGCGAAGGGAACGTTGGGAAGACTGTGGCGATTTCTGGCTCAGGAAACAGAGCTGTGTAAGGATTCTCAAGGTTTACATCGTGGCAGTGACAACTCGGTATCTGTCCAACAGCATCACTGTCCCAGCAAACAAATGCAATTAAGACAGTATCAAGAAATGAATCCTTATGTTGCTCACAGAAAGATGACAAAGCTTTCTGCTAAAGCAATGGTTCAGGACTCAGAGAACGGCTGTCCAGGTACCCATCCTTCCACAAAACATATGCAGCAAGAACTGAAAACTTTTGTCTCTTACTTCCACCAGTTTCAAAACCTTTGTTCCTGTATGAAAAAGTTAATTAGTAAGAGGTACTGTATCTCAAATTGTTACCCACTCTTAACAAGTCAACGAGGAAAAGACTCAGTTTAAAAGACTAACTTTGGGCTAAAAAAAGCATTTTTATATTTCTCTTGCTGAATACGCAAGCTCAGGGGGGAAAAAAAAACCTAAGAGTGGCTTGGCAAGAAAATCTCCTCCCGAGCATAAATACTGGTTCCTATCCAGTCTGTCTTCAGTGGTGGTGAAGCAGGAGGAGAGAGCAGTGCACAGCCCAACAGCCAACAATTGGTCACTGATGAGCAGGACTGGAGCGGCGTTCAGAGTAAAACCTGCTACCCACGAAGCCTAAAAGGCGGCTCTGTGTTTGGATGCATAGTGCTGTCACAGAGCTGTTCTGCAGCACCACGAGTGAGATCATGGAATTTTGCAGTTTATTTGAAAATTTGGTAGTTTGTTACTACACCTGCCGTCTGAGGTTTAAAAGACACAGACTCTTTAAAGACTATAAACCTTCTAACTAGATCAACACAGTGTGAAACATTTTATCGTTTCACTACAGAATCTGTTCTGTAGTTTAGTCAAATACTGACTAATCTTCGTCAAACCATGAAAGCAAAATTATTCCAAAGTAACTTTAGAAAGCTGACTACCTGACATTGGTTGGGTTGGATAATTTATGTTGTATTTAAGTTATGCGGAGAGATTACGTTAGAAGAAAATTGTATGAAAGGATGGCTGAAAAGGAACAGGAGCACGTACAAGTCGACCCATCTTAGATGGGATGTAGCAGCTTCCCACAACAGCCTCAGCTACAACTGCTTCTGTCAGTATTCCCGTCGTACTGACAGACTGGCTTAAACACCAGAAGCGGTAGTCGGCACCACCCTGTCGGCTGTTGTGAGGTGGCTCAGTGCCATGCGATCAAGGTGGGATGATGCACTACACTGCTAAGGACAAAGCCCACTCGGAGCTTCCTGCTGGCTCCTGCACCTGGCCACTCATTCCTGCTTCTTCAGGTCCTCCAGAGCAACTATTTCTGGGGCTGTTCAGAGAAATTACTCTGGTTTAACACCACAAGTATCAATAGCAATTCCGGAGGGCTTTATTCTGTTTAACCCATTCACAAAAGGCCAACAACTTGGGGGACAGGAGAAGGAAGCTCCTGAATTGACTTTTTCATCAGCTATACGTTGTGACATACACTTCTATGAATAATGGTAACGAGCAGAATTCTGAACTCTTCCTAGTTAGGTGTGCATGTTACCCTGTGCCCCAGCCTAGCAAGTTCACCAACTACTGGATTTACAGCCACATACAGGTCTTTGCTGGGGCACAAGCTAACAGACCCAAGCCTGGCTGTGCAGTCTTCCTCTCCCCTGGTGCCTCTGCGTAGGCCATGTACCCCATTCCCTCATGTTAAGGCACCATCAACTAAATGCCTAAAAAGTTCCAGATAAACTTGTTCTTAAAACCGCTCTCAAGCAAGACTCTTCTGATGCAATTTAAACCCCTTCTCCCTGCCTTCTCTGTCACGAAACAGAGAGTTTATTTCCTTTCTTCTGAAGCAACTCATTTCAAAATGGTACTATATCCTCAGTCTTCTCTACACAAACCTGGGAAATCCTCTCCTGCAGGAACTGTTTTCTGCAAACTCGGTGGTTCTTGCTCTCCTCTGGACTCTCTCAGGCTGATCAACACTTTCTCAAGTGCAGATTTCCTTATAAAAAACAATGCTCAGATGAATTCTTGCAACAGGTCTTTGAGTCTTTCCCGACAGGAATTATAGCACCACTCCATTTTGATCCTAAATACTTCAGAGATGTCACCATATTTGGTGTAGTGAAAATACAAAGGGAGCTCTAGGTGATACATCCTGCTCCGAGACATTTCTTAGTGCAGTCACCAAAGTAATCTCTTTGGTAGTTTCATAACAGCTCTGGACACCACCAATACTCCATTTAGACTGCCACCATGTGGGAAAAGGCAAAGCCAGCAGCGGAGATGAACAGCTTGAGATTCTCTAAAAAGTCTGAACTTCTAAACATAAAGAGTCCTCCTGACATCAAAGGTGTGAAGTAACAGAAACAGCCTATAAAAGCATGATATTCAGGAAAGAATATTGATAGGTTGTTTTTCTAAAGTGTAATTTTAGCACTGCATTGGAAGGCACTGGAGTGTATCTAAAGGAACATCATCTTGAAAAAAGTAAGCAAAAGCAGAGGCTAAACACAAGGGCCTGAATTTCCCCTTGCTGACTGGAGGCAAGTAGGAAAACTCTATTCATAGACAGGAAGGAATAAGAGACAGAGATTCAAACAGAGGACCCACCAGAATCTGTAACAGAGGAATGTATGCTCTGACAAGCAGCTTAAATCTATAAAAGGTGGGATGCAAAAAGCACAGAAACACAGTTGACTACAAAATGGTGGGCAATGACAACACCAAGAGAGGAGGTAGAGATTACCAAACTAGGAAAAAGTCTTATCTTCTTCAGCTCCAGAAAACACTCTAAATCAGTTGAAACTAAAACTCTGAAGAAGACAGAAGAAGTAAGTACACCAGAAAGTGGTCTAGATTGCATTGCAAGGGGGAACAGGAACGCTTTAACAGATGGTGATCAGAATCTATATGGTCAGGTCATTGGCCACCAGATCTGGAAGGTTTCTAGCCTCTGAGGCAAAAGGTCCAGCAGGACAGAGAGGTATCGGAGCCTTCAGAGAGGGGTAGGGTGTCCTTGACCTTGCCAGGGCTAGCAGAATCAATAATGTTCTGCTCCCATTTTACTGAGGTCAAACTGATTAAAGAAAGAGAATCATAGAGAATATAGCAATAAACCTGACTGTGAAAGCAAAATCATGTCATGGCAGGATCCTGGTCACTGAACTAATCACATGCAAAGCCTGCAGCATTTCCCGATGAGCCAGGTAGTGAGCAGGCCTATCACAGGCTTCTCTGTATCACAGAATATCAAAGTGGATCTCTCATTTGTGGTCCAGAATGACAGCGCTCCGTACATCAAGCTGCCAGGAACATGGAGGAGCCAGGCACATAAAACTTGGAAAAATTAGCCTCTAGTGCTAACCTCCACACTCAAAATTTCTTCGCTGTCATATGAAGTAGAGGGATTTGGTTCCTTCCTGCTTGTGTAGCATATTGCTGTCAACCTGCCCACCATATGTTAAACGTAAGAGTACTTCAGTTTCCCTCATTAAATGTCTCCTTAACATCACCGGCTCAAAGTATGGCAACTCTTGGCCTTCTCCAGTGTAGCTTCGATCTTAGAATTTTTATGTCTATCCCATACTAGTTTCATCTCTATCATAGTCCCCTTGTTTATTTTTATGCTTGTCATGAAAGAAGATTATGTGTCTTGAATTCGATGCTGTGTATCACAGGGTACATTTTCCTGTAAATGCAAAATCGAGGTGATGTGAAAAGAAGTGTGTTCCTTGCAGATTCATGTTACCCTTCTTTGTTTTTGCCCAGATACTTACAAACAATTTGGTTTTGAGTATTTACTGCAGTAGTTTTCCATATATCAATATGAAAGATTAGCATATCAATTAAATTTTTTAAGCCTTTTTTCCCCAGGGAACAGTAAGAAATAAACAGACTGCAAATCTCAAGGGTCTTCCTTACTTGATTCCACTGATTTAATTAACTGATTATAATTTCAATGGTTCTAATTTATTCATTCTTTAGTGAAATGAGCTGCCACATCTTTCAATATAGCGAGGAGACAGGAAATTAAAAGGAGGGAAGCGGAAATATAGGAGGCAAGGAAATAAGGGGCCTATGCTTAAGTGCAGCTATTTCAGTACAAATTTCCTTTCAGCCTTTGAATAGCTGAACGTAAGTCCATGGATTTCAGTTTCCTGAAAGATCTGGCACTTAACAAAAATTACTGTACTCCCTTGTGCATCCCTCTGACCTTTACAAGTATGTAACGCTAGATGAAAACCTGATTTTTTTGGCTACTATTTTCACAAATGAAAAAAGGAAAAAACTTAATGTTTAAGGTGTTAAATATTTTTACATGTAGCCAAGCTGGCATTCACCAACTTGCATGCACGTTTCAGAGGCGCAAGAATAAATGCCAATGCTATAATTTGTTAAATGCTTCTGATGAGCAGCAACTTCAATCACCACAACCTCTCCCAATTTAAACCACTTCTACATAAATTTAAACTTTTCCTAAAACACCCAAGTAAGATTTTTCCACATAGGCCGAGCAAGGCTTTTAGACAACTCACGGCAAAGATCATTCCACTACTGAGGAATTTAGAGACGTAAAAGACGCTAGCTTCTATGGGACTTTTTGTTCTTTAGTAGAAAACTGCTAAAATTCAGTAATAAGTAAATTGAATATAACAACCATTATAAATAACCACGGAGCCAACTTTTGCTCACATTAAGGTACATAACACTATTTCCTGAAAATAGTTGTATTACTATTTTACTTTTCACTTACCAGACGTGAAGCTGGGCTACAAGAAACCATGAATTCAAAGTGTCAGGCATTTGGCACCCTTGACGGGAAGAGGAAAAACACAAAACCAAAACTAAATATTAATATGAATTTCATCACATTTTGCACCTAACAAAAATTCACTACACCAAAATCTAAATACATTTTAGTAATTTTAATTTCTGGCCCTAAACAGCACATACATATCAGAAGCAAACATCATTTACTGTCACACTTGTGCTTAAACTCTAGAAAACACAGCCACGGGACGCTGTAGATTCCAAAAGATTTCATGTATTTAGAACTCACTTAGAAAACATTTACAAAGAGGGGGAAAAATTCCAAAACGGAGAGTTAGACAAACACATGTCTTCTAGCTCTGGGAGCCCCAAAGCAGTAGAGAATAAAAGGGAAGTATTAATGGATGCTTTGCTCCGTTCTTACACTCTTCCTTTAACATGTGCTGTTGCCTCCTGCCGGGGGCAGAACACTGTGCTTGCTGGGTCTTTGCTCCGACTCTGCTGTTCTGATTTACTACATGGCTGTACAACCCAAGCACTCAGCGTACTTTGCATCCAGCCTTTCTACATTAGGATTAAAACCACCAACCAACCACAGAAATAACTTCTGTTTCCAGATTTAGCGCTACTCCGATAGCCACTGGGTTTCCCAGAGATGGTTGGTCCACATGCATGTTCACGCTACGCATGTGCACGTGCCATTAGGATGTGAGGCTGGAGATTTATGCTATGTGGCAAAGATACCATATTTCTCTTCCTCATGCTTGAAAAGCATGGACCTATTGGTTACGTCCTTTGGTTCCCATCAATCTTAAACCTTCCTCTTAGGAAGTCACCTCTCCATCTACTTCCTGGAGAAGATTTATTGAAGAGTACCTAGTGAGAAGGATCTGGCAGTCACCTTGGCCTACCCAGCACTGGGTCTTGTCTTCAGGACTGTCCAAACCTCGCTGTGAGAAGGCCAGAGAGTATTCAGAAATGGACTCTCCAGGCCGATGTGCCCCAAGGAAGTCAACGTTATCTCTTCTGTGTTGAATATATCCCTTCCTGACTCCTATACTTCTTGCCTCTCCAGCATTACCAAGGAGATTCACCTGTATCATGAAGCAATACTTTCCACAGCCTCTTTCTTTTTATATGCCAACTATGGTCAGGTAACCACCAGAAGAACCAAGCAAATCATCACTATCCCTCCCTCCTTAGAGAGATGACTCCATCAGTGCCTAGGAGCTGCCAAGCTTCAGCATCAGTGCTCATACATCACCTATGCCACTGCTAAGACAGTATAAAGACGCTAACAGTCTATGTTTGGAGATTAAACACAAGTTTCCTTCACCCTTCTCCCCTTTTGGTGCTCTCATTCCTATTAGAAATAGCTCATGTGCCTAGAAATGACTACTTTGACCTAAAGGCATGCCAAGACATCTCTAAACAGGGCAAGAGTACACAATGTTTGCATTAATCAAACCATTTCATTAAATCTTTCCACAGGCAAGATTCAGGGTAAAACACTTAGTTCAACAGACAGAGGTTTCTGAAGTAGAAGCTACCATGTATCAGTCTCCCACCACAGAAATCACTCTTCAGTGGAAAGCAAAGCTCACACCTCTACTACTGGAAATACGGAAAATTTTTAAAGACCTATTCAGTGCCCAGGAGGGAAGAATTTTTTCTCTAACTTTCCAAGTGTTGCACTTCTATTTTTATAATTCATTTTTTAACTTCTATATTAGGACTGTCTACATCATAAATTTAAAAGAGGGATGGCTCCTTTAAAGCAACATGCTTGCCCTCAGATATCAGCTTTTTACAAAGAACGCAATTCTAAAATTGGGCGTTTGGAACACCTTGTTCTGGGAAACTAACTGGAGAGAAAGATCCATCCTATAATTAAATGGAAAATTATTCCCTTCAGAATACAGTTAGATACAGAAAAAAATGTGTGATAGTAAAGCTACCTATGAAATTACTGTGATTACTATCTGCTGGGGAATAAATCTCTTCTGCCCATAGAACACATCCTGTTCACAGGTCTGCATATGGTAAGAGACATGAATGCTCAGGATTATATACCTCTTCCTCCAAATCATATTCTGCACTTAAAATTCATCAGGTAAGGGATGCAAAACTTGAACGTGGACTTTCTTTCATGAGAGATCATCTTTGCCACTACCATAATTTTAGGAAGGACACAATGGGATAATATCCCCACATCCTGCAAAAAAACAGGTGCACTATGTCAGTGTTCCCCGGAGCATGACCAATAGCAGCAAGTGCCTGAAGGCACCTGATGGGCTACGGGAGACAGAAAAACCCAGAGTCCTGCAGGCAAACTCCAACCCTTTCAAGCTGCTTGGTAGTCCCACTAGGAGCCATCTGAAAGGCTGTTTCAGTAGGGCCAGCTCTTTGCTACCGCAGCTGCATAACAGTAGAGCAATTAACAGTATTAACAGTTCAAGATGAATTCAAGGTAACCCTACACTCCATGTTCATCAGAACAAACTTCAGCTCAGCCCTCAGTATCCTCAGCCTGCCTGATCCTAAAAGCTCTTTTCACCTTTCAAGCATAAGGTTAGACATGAAACACTCTCCACGCAGGTGGCTACCCCCTTCATTTTGTTAGAACTACCCAAGCACTGCAAGCTTTGTGCACAGAAAGCCTGGCACCAGTAATCTTGCTACTCCCTCTACTACCTCTCTATTCTCCTTTAAACAAGAAACAGCTGAAGTCCTAAAACTTTCCATACAAGCAGCACAGTACAGACATTTGGGATGTAGGCTCGAAAGCAGTGTTCCTAAAGTTTTGTCCATGAATGATCACAAAACAAAGAGACAACAGAATGGCGGGTATAATAAAATTAACCGCAGTATAATACTGGAGAGTCTCAATTACAACACCTCCTTTATGTACTACAGCGGCCTTTTGACTTGCACATCCATAGTCCACATTTTGGAAACTGCTGTTCTAAAGCATAATACAGAGAAAGGAATTTCAAAAGGCTCATACTGTGTAACAGAAAGTCTCAGAAATGTCACTAGGTATCAGCAGAAATGCACTGAGATAGCAAGATAACCTATAAGACATGAAATGCTACCATCGTCCTAGTCCTCAACACCATACCATCCAGTCTCTAGACTCTATGTCACCTCTGTCAGAGAGCTACCTGACAAAATCCACATACCGAGTTATTCATGCCACGACATAACCACGTCCTAAAAGCACATCCAGAAACACTGAAGAAGGCTCTATGAAGAACTGGTTCTGATCACACAGGGTTAATGAGCCCACAAATAGTTTTACACATGCATGGACGTACGGTTTCCAAGGCCAGCTCAGTAGGTTAACAACTCTCACAAGCAGCAGAGAAAAGGCTAATAAGCTCTCCAGAGACCAGGGCTGACTTTGAGCAGTTCACTTGGATACCTCAACACCATGCAGCTACAGCCAGAAGTGCTGGGGGCAGCAATGCACGAATACTCCACAAGGTCTACACGCAGTCAGCGTTAGCTCAGGCAGACCTGAGCTGGGCCCCACACAGCACCAGCACTGCTCTGAGAGCTCCTAAGCAGTGCAATTCATCATGTGGGTGGATAGCACCCACATCAACATATTCTCAGGGACACCTGTGCTTGCTGCATCACCAAGGGAAAAAGTTAAGAGTTAGTTGCTCCCTGTTCCTACTAGTCCCCCAGGTTGCTCTTTTGGGAGAGCTGCAGTCCTGGCTTAAGTGATGCCCATCTTTATTCAAAAAGAGAGCAATTTGGAACAGAAAAAAAACAGCTGACCCAGTTTGATGAAGACATGGTGAATTGAACTGAAAGTTGGATATCTTGCTTCACACCACATTCCCCTCTCTTAATCGTGTACTCCTCGCCACCTACTTTATGCTACAGCTGCTGTCCATCAGACCCTTCCATGTGCCACTTTAATTCACTAACACAGCAAAACAGCAAGTTAATAAAGAAAACAGGCTGTTTTCTTTCAGTGATCTAAGCAGTTCACTGGAGGATGGGACAATCGTCCAGTCCAGAACACAGGCAGAGGAAGATGAGGAAGTGAGCCTTTTCCCTTTGGCCACTGCTTCGACTCAGCTGCCCACAGAACCAAAGCCTAAAGCTTCTTCATTGGCAAAATCAATTTAAAAGGTTCCTGCCCACCCCACCCAGTCTGTGTTTTAGGGGAACGACTTTTTAAACATGGATCATATGCCTGGTAAATTTTAGAGCTAATCCCCCAAACAGCTGCAGCTGTAAATAGACAGAAGTAACAGAAACTTCTTATATCTGTTTTTATATGAAAGCAACGATTTCTTTGGAACTACAACCACAGACCCCAACACCACAGGTGTTCTTATAACACCAATGGGTGCAGCAGGCACTCTGTCAATCTCAGCAAAACAAACTATCCTGTTCCTTAAGTAACAACAGTCTCAGGTCAATGCTAACAGAGGTTTCCCTGGGTGTAAATTCAGAGATGGACTGGCTACGACTTGTACTAGTGAGCAAAAAGACAAATGGAGAAGTAAGGACATTCTGGAGAAAATAGTGAAACTTGAAGGAAAGGCTGCCTGCTGGCCTGCTGTTTGTGATACGTTTAAGGTGAGGGGGAGCTCAGGGAATTTTCTCTTTAAAACAGTAAGACGGTATCAAGAATACAACTGAAATCATTTTACTCAGCATTGAGCCTGAAAACCTGTGCCAGTATCTTTTGCACAGACATGTTTTGAAATTCCTTTAAATTTGAATCTAGGGCAGCATTCATGTATCTTTGTACAATTAACCTGTTAAGCACAGATAGTGAAATACTAGTTAAAAAATAGAAAAGCCTCTATTTGAGAGGCAAATACGACAAACAAAAGAGAACTTAACTGAGAAAGCCTGAGAGGGCAGACAGCTGGGGAGAGGTGTGTGCACAGGAAAAATGAGGTTCTAATTTTTTAATCACTAATGATGAATCCTTCTGCTCAGAGAGTTCTCTCACTCCCGCAACCGCTAAAACCACATCACAGTTTTGGAAAACCTTCTGAAAACCACTGGAAAATCTTGCAGCAGCAACACCATGTACCAAACCAACCTCAATAAGCTCTGCACTAGATGAACACACAAAGCTGTCCCTTCAGCTGATCTCTCAAGAGGCGGCAGCAGCAGCAGCCCCAACCTGTGCTGGTGCATTGTAAAGCCGTAAGAAAGCACTTGGTAGCTTGGGAATTCAGGTGACAGGCCAGATCCAGGCAATGGGTTTACTACCAGCTAAATCACACTGACATAGGAAATAATTCACATAAGAATGAAATATTACTGAAGCTTACGTAAGTCTCAAGAACACATCTTCATTCACCAGCCAGATTTGATACTAATAAAAGCAGCAACAGATTTTAGCTAATGGCTAAAAAACTGTGTACAACATGGAAAAGCCAATTCAAGCCAATATTATTCACATATACTTAAAGGAGGGACTTGTGTCTCTTGTTCTAGTCATACTCTCTACTCAGTCAACAGATGTGTCCTGGCTTAATGCTGTCACGGTCAGTAAAACGTAGAAAGTCTCTAAGTTATAGCCAAACCTGCCCCAGCCATGAGGAAGGGACAGGTATGTGATCTAACTGACCCTGTATCACAAAAATGTTGTGCATCAGTGGATGAGGATGGTTCTCATACCTGCATCCCAGTTATAGCGGACCTTCTCACAACTGGTCATGGGACAGGGTAGGACGCAGACCATCTCACCACAGTAAAAAGGAAGAGATATCTCAATTCTTAGTTTATCCCACGCCTGGTAATAAAAAAGGCAATATCCTTCAAAGTCCAGGATATTCTGGGTTTTACCTATCCCATCCTTGTTCTTGTTTTCTGCTGCAAAATGTAACAATCCCAGGCTCCAGTCTGCCCTTGAACCCTTGCCACTTCAGAGCTTGAGGGAATGCAGTAGTCCAGTCAGCTTCTAGTTGACCACACACTTAATTAGGTCTGACAAGTCTTTTTGCTGTCTTATTTATTGATATAAATATATCTACTGCATTTTCATCGGAAGTTCTCTCATCGGGACAGTAGTCCAAATACCATCAAGTCCAGTACTTACTGTTAAAAAATTCCTCGTAGTCCGTTTTCTCCACGCAGCATGTGTACATGCGCAAAGCTGCTACCTTAATTTTCTAAAGAAAAAGAAAATACAATACTTAAAATATTCATCATGAGAGCTAGTGAACACTACTGGTTTTGTTAAATACATACACTACCATTTTCTGAAAAGACTTATTTTGAGAATCACAATCACTTGAGACTTTCAGGAGCACATTAAACTATTATATCTCCCAGGAATGACACAAATATAATCAATCATGACTTGAGACAAAAAAGTGATTAAATGGCTTCTTAAATACCCTTCCAAATCTAGTTTCCTATAATACTGTCATTACAGAAAAAGAAATGAAATGGCTTTCCTTACAGAGACTCCAAAGATCCCAATTCACAGTTCCTGGTTTCCTCCAATAACTTTAATTGATGTATAACACTCAAAGTGTTTTGTATAATTTAAGTTTTAAGTATTAAAGAAGTGATATTCCAGACGTGACCTAAAAATATCTTTTTTTCCTATAAAAAAGAAAATTGACCAACTAAGCTTCACAAGTGAGAAAGGAATCCTAAATGATGAATGACATGAGGTATACTCGGATGCTTTGGCACTTGTAATTTTGTTCTTGGCCTGCCACTGCACCAGAAACACCTTCATCTATAACAAAGATACATGTGCTGAAGCTTCAAAGAGCACAATAACTGATAGCAAAGACCTTAAATAGAAGAGCTGTCAGCCATTCCTGTTTACTAACATTAAGGGGAGAAAAATTAAAACATTTGAAAACTCCAGAGCCCACTCTCCTACCTAAGCCAGGAAGCAGCATTGGGTTTTGGTTGTTTTGTTTTGGCTTTTTGTCTTTTGGGGGTTTTTTTATTATTATTTTTTTAATGACATATACTAGGGATCATCTCAGTGCTCACTATACTAGAGATAAGCACTATGCCTGTCAAACAGCACTTCAAATTAGGGAAGTATTTGTGTCTCCTCCAACCAAAAGAAAAATAAGGAAGTTTCAACTGACCTCCTGCTGTGGAAACACACAAGCCATTATTTCTCTTATTCAATAATCTCAGGCTTCTGTCAAAAATCAAGTATACATCTAAACTACTTGCAGTAAAATAATTCACACTGCTTACTGGAGTTCTGAAGGTTTCCTTTTTAAAGGAAATGCTGCCTGGCCTGGGAGTAGAGATCTCCCCGGTGACAGTCATTGCCCCGGACCAGGCATTACTAGACATTAAAAACATATTGTAAAGAACAGTTCCTGCAATCCAGCCCTTAAATAAGGCAGGTAACACTGGAGAAACTGGTGAAATTTAATCATGGAAGTTTTAGGGTGTAGAAGTGGTGTGGGGGAAATGAGAACAAAATGGAAAAAAGCAGAGAAATATTAAGAAATTTCCCTAAGATCTCACAGAGAGCACCGGCAAGGCCAAAAATGAAGTTGGGTCTCTTGGGCCCTAACCACAAAATAACTCTCCAAACCTAAGTTCCCCAGCCAAAAGCAGGCAGTAAAGAGTAGCAATTAAGGAGAACTCTGAATCAACACTTAGAGCTAACAAGAATCTTTATTACAACAATATGTACACAAGCACATGGGAGAGAAACTACGCTCTCATGAGGTTTAGAATCACCTGATTAAAAGCAACTGATTTTAACCAAAATACCTAACCCCCTTCCGTGCCAGTTATCTTTTCTTTATATTTTCTTTCTGAGAAGCAAGGTGCAATCAGCAACAGCTTCAGATCAGTCTGTGAAGAGGTGCACTCTGCCTTGCAGATATTCAAAGCACCCTATAGGTTTTATTTCCTGCTCAGCCCTTCCTTCAAACTGCCTTTTCCTCTCACTCCTTTATACTGTGTCCTAGTTCAGAGCCAAATTATGAATTTCATCTCTGTCCTTTTCCTTCTGCATAAGGAACTGAAGGTGTCTCTTACAGAACTGCTCTCATTTAATCAATGTTAACAACTGCCTTATGAAAGGATTATTTAAAGATTGCAAATCAAGAGGACCTATTTGTGACTCCACCCCAGTCAACTCCTACCTAACAGCGACTCAAACAGCAGTTATATCTCACTATTGTCTGTTTGGGAGACCCTCCTGTCACAGAAATACAGAACACACAACAAAAATCAAAACATGAAAGAGCCTCAATAACAGAAACGAGTTAGACCAAGTCTCCTCAGTCCAGAGAAAGACTAAGATATTACGGAATACATGAGTCTACAAAATCATCAGTGGAAGGGAGAATGTGAACATACACTCTAAGGAAAGAATATTCAACTTTTTTTTTTTAAAGTACAAAATTAAAAGGCACCAACCGAAAACAACTGTACTTCTTCCCCCAGTGGCTACTTCAGCTATGGAACTCCCTGCTATTGAATGCTATGGATGCTATAAACTTACAAGAGTTCAAAGTACAACTGGACAAATTGCTAGAAGAAAAATCCATCAACAGATATTACAGAAAAATGTGTGGTTCCACGCAGGAAGTCCTGAAACAGACTGTTGTAGCCTGGAGGAGCACATAAGACAAGTATCATAATATGCTTTTCCTGTAACTAAATTCTTTATAGGTAACTGCAGTTGGTTATTATTAGAGACAAAATGATGGTCTATGTGGGTGTTTGAATTAGATAGTATGGCTGTTATTGTGTTCTTTGGTGCACAAATGAAGTGAAAAAGAAGATATCTGAAGAAATTCAAGAAGGCTTAAGATTACAAAGCAAATACAATATTCCTACTTAAGTCAATGATGGCAATGTATAGATCAAGCAAGGTTGAAGTGGTGGATTATTATTCTTCACATCACAAAACAGGAATTTACATGGGTAATAATTAGAACTTTTCCATTAAGTAACGCTCCTACCATGAGGAAAAAAAAAAGTGTTTTTTTTTGTTTGCTTTTTAGAACTCCAAAAGTATCAAACAACCGAAAGAATTATTAAATGAATGCTTTACCCATCTGCTATACTTCAGTGGTCCTGTGAAACCCATTGCTTCTATTATCCTTGTGAAAGCACCCACTTTCTCTTCAGATGGCTGCAAGGAATCTTTTGCAGAAAGATGCTGTAAAATTGAAATATTGCATATTTCAGCCTTAGCAATTAAATCTGACAAATAATTTCAGTTAGAAAAGCTACAAGTTTAACAGAGAATTTTAGGGGTTTTGTTTACTTTCTTTGTTCAACAAAACAAATACATATTTCTGTCTTCTCTGCAAAATATTACACTGTTTTTCCTATGTGACATTCTTCTGTTTATGAATGCAAACACTGCATAACCATTTTGATAAAAACATCTCATTGGAAGCTCAGACTCAAACAGTTTGTACAGAAACCTGCTTTCCAAAATGTGGTTCCCATTCTGGATTCACATATTCCTTCTAGATGTGTGTCTGGCCTTAAATCTTTTGCATATAAAACAAGCAAACAAATCACAGAAACGGAGTAAATAAAGCTGACCTTTCACATGCCCTCTCTTACTCTCACGGGCATATCATATTCTAGAGTAATTATATATCATATAAACCAATCAGCTCCATCTTAAAACTAATGAAGCTACATGAATCCACCGTTCTTACTGAAAAGTTCCCCCAGATTGTTATTCCCCTTACAGTTAATCTAAATGGTACTTGCAGAAAATCTAGATCATAAAAGTATTTAGTCCTCAATGATTTGCAAACATGAAGATAAATGTTCTATTCCAGATTAACTACACACCTTAAACACCACTGGGCTGATAAGAAATCTTTTTGGCATTCTGCCTCTAAGCATCCTGACAGTAGCAATCAGACATCAGCAATTACCATTTGTACTCCAGCAAATAATTTCTAATGAATCAGGTATGCAGTATAAACATTTTATTATCAACAAATTAACTTTTAACCCATCTAACCAAAATCTAATGCACGTGAATCTCCTACATATACTTGAGGAATACAGTTGAGAGCCATTAGAATCTGGGAAAGTTCCCTGACCAATGAAATGCTAAATTGCTTTAAGTTGCTGGAATTTTACCCTAAACACTTCCTCCTATGACATGTAGGGAAGCAATTTAGCAACACATGGACTGCCCATACACGGCCAGAACACTTTGACCAGACGCCGTCTCCAACAAGGACCAGTAGCAGATACTGGAGGCGAGACATGAAAGCTGATAAATATGGCACACACAGCGCAGCCTCCTGGGCTGGACCTGCCCGGCTTTTGACAGTCATTCCTGCACTAGAAAACGTGTCCACGCATTTATTTATGGCAGCTACAATTGGATGCACCCGCAGCACCCCAGTGTTTGAAATTATTTAACCTCTGTAACACCGTTGTGGTACACAAGATTCACAGTTATGTACAAAAAAATTCCCTTGTGCCTGTTTAAAATCCAACCTTGCCATTTAATTGGATAGTCCCAATTTTCCTATAAGAAACCACAAACAACCATTTCCCATTCCCTTTTTCTGTTTATTTAATTACTTTTATAGGCCAGTATCATACATATACCCATCAGTTATCTCTCCTTAATTTAGAAGGGTCCTAAAATAGCCTCTTGATTATTCTGGCTGTATTCTCTATAGCTTTCCTAGCACTAATATATTAATTTTTTAAATGGCATGAATGATAAATAAATACATATTTAAATACAGACCCAGATCCTGCACAAGTTGCTATATTTAATTAAAAACTAACTGTAAAGGTCACAAAAACTGTAGCTTTGAGACATAATCAATCCCTACGTATATCCACACACAAGCTTTAGCATTTGAGATAAAATGCTTTGCACTTGTGTACTATCCATAGATGGCTATTAATATCTTGAACCCCATCATGCCTAGTACTCAGGTAAACAGGAAGAAACATGCTCAGTAGCATTTTAGTATCCATCAGTCACCCAGTAAGACAGCATAACACTGCCCAGGACCTCCTCTAACGCTCAGATCCTTGCTTTGAATGTTGGCCATTCAACCTGTTCACCAAGTCCCCTATTATCACCCAGAACAAAAGCGTCTCTCCCACCCTCTGCCACATGTGATGGACCCAGTAAGTCTACCGACATCTACGTGAATATTTAAAGCAAATTTTAGTACTTTCTCTTCAAGATTATCCCATGCAATACTCTTCTCTACACTAAAAATGACACCTAACCTTACATCATAAGATAACTCCATAAGCCCCCCTGCAGCCAGGCAATGATAGGATATGCTCAATGCACAACTTGTGTCCTACTAACCACCGCCGTACCAAACTCACTTAATCAACTTTAACCTCCTTCACAGGAATTAAAATCCTACTAAACCCCTAGTGAATCTTAATTAATTTTACTACATGCCTCTTATCTACAATGGATTATGACATCTCCCTCAGTATGGATTTTTCATTACGCAGAGGAAGTTAAGTTAAAAACCAAAATTATCTCGATTCAACTGTTGTTAACTCGTCAGCAAAAAAACGATTGCCTGGAAAACAGTCCTTTTTCTAAGAAATGCCATGATTCTTGCTTCACTCTTCTGCAAGTCTGCCTGGACTAGCTCAGGAGATGGAGAGGGGATTTAAGCTTAGTGAGTGTTTGGTTCAACCTATGGATAGAGGTATGCAGTTCAGCCTGCCAACGCTAGGACTGCAGCCAAATGCAACTAAACAGTGCTACAAGCATACATAAAATCTGCTTTAGAAAACATATAGAGAAAACTTCAAAAATATGCTTTATAACTCACTCAAAAAGAGCTCCTCAAGACACTGAAAGGGACATAAGCCCACCTCAGGCTGACTTTCCTGCTCAGTACCTGAAATTCAGCGCTCAAAGCGTACACACCTCTTAATTTTGACACCAAATACAAAAATTAAACAATTAGAGTTCACCATTCATTCTAAACCACTTCTCCACCAGGAGTGCATAGTCAAGTTCACATTTCAGAGATGAGTAAGCATTTCTCTATTCAAGATAATGAGGCTGCAGTCCAAAAACCTACCCCAAATTTTACCTACGCTGTTGTAAACTGCTTCCTCTCTGGTCATAAATCCTGCCTGGCATCTTACACCAAGCCTATTTTAACCAGGAAGTTTCCCTATTCATCTCATCACCTTTGTACCCCTCACCTAACACTTTCCAATACATCACAAGCAAGTCTCTGACCCCTGCCTTGAAGATCTTCATGCCACTCCTGGCTTGTTAGATCTGCCACCCTGTCACCCATTGCTCTCCCAGATTTGCTCTGCAAAGGATGGTCATGCAGGGGTAAGGGGCGGCGCAGGCAGGCGTAGGGACTAGAGGCATGCACCACGTTTGGGTGCCCGGGTTCTAGTCTTAGCTCTGGCCATGGTAAATTGTGCAAGCCATTTTGTGTGCTTCAATCTCTTTGTCTGCAAAATGTCTGGCTCACCTCACCAGCTGAAAAACACTGAAAAATTGTCTAAAGAAAGGAAAATCCCTAGTTAAGAACTAGATGCAAAGAGCAGCCAGGGGTTCTTTCCTTCCACACATCTCCTCGTTTTCCTTCATTTTGTCTATCCATGTCAAAACAACCAATGTAAAATACTTTTTAGTATTTACCTCTAACTCTACACCAGCAAAATACACAATTAGGCACATAGCAAACTGGGATTGCCGCTTTTATGCAAGCTTTAGCCATCAATCCCTAACTTTCTTTTTCCTTCTGTCCTCTCATTTCTCATGCACACCCCCCATTTTGCCATTTTCTTCACACTGCGTTAACAAGAGCAAGATCAGGATAATTATTAGTTGAGAGACACTGACTCCCTTGGATTAAGTGTTAAACTAATCTTATGGAGATGATTCACGCTCCAGAAAATTTCTATTCTAAGACAAAAGACAATAAATGTAAGAGATGTAGAGACCACAAATTAGCAAAATAGCGCAGCTGAACAGTAAATAAATTATTACACAGTAATTAGTCATTATTAGTAGACTGCATGACAGTTTTCAGTGTTTAGCAGATAGCAAAACTATCATTACACATTATTCCCAAGCTAAAGAATCAGGAGACGTTTTCTCACTTCTAATATGTATGGGCAACTTCCGGGTTTCCCTTTTTAAAGGTAAGAAAGGAACATCTGCCCCCCACCCCAATAACTACTCTCCTTAACTTAGTTTCTTTCCTCATTGGAAAGAAGTCCTGAAGCTTAGTGGAACCTTCACCCCAGATAACCCAACTGTAACCGCACCTTCCTGTGCTAGCACTTCATTTCCCAGAAAGGATCAGAGAGCACTTCTCAAATCACTGGACCCATTGTTCACGCTATACTAAAACATTTTATATAGAAGTTGAATCATCTCCTACATGTTTTGAAAAGTGTTTTGTTACCTGTATCTGTATAATCCCTAGCACAATGTGCCCTTCAACAATAAAAACACCAAACTCTTCTAACCTTATTTGTATTGTGAAACGATCTGTTTTGCTGTGTAATGGCTCCATTGGCTGGAATCAATCCACCCCAGGATTTAGACAGTCGGAACCGGCCAGCCTTGTGTCTCTAGTAAAAATGATAAAAGAAAATAAAAGAAAATTAAAAAAAATGAAGAGACCATTGACGAGTAAACACTTAACTTTACACCAATTACCCTTAGTTTGTTTCCAAGTCAATTACAGTTCAGCCTAACCCTGAAAAACTTTATATCACAAAAAGCACATATGTATTATCATAACTTACAAACAAAAAGGTTGTCCATGCTTAACACTCCGCACCATGTATTTTCTAGTGTTCTGTAAATGTAGTGATGGAGAGGACTGGCAGAACACTCACAGCCCATCTGCTTTGATTTTCTCACACACTACTTCTAATTATGGGCTTTGTCTCTTACTAAAGACTAATTCTTTTTCCTGGCCTTGCAGAGAAACAGTTTATGCTATTTTTATCTACAACTTTATAGTCCATTCAATTGTCTTTCTGGCTAGGACTTGAGCAAAACAAATTACAGGGTAAAAGCTATCACTACAACCACTATAACTTCACAGCACATGATTTGTGTTACAGAGTTACTGCACAAAGAAAAATATCAAGTAGGAGCGCGCAGGATCTCCAGGTAAGAAGCTGTACGCTGAACAGAACACCTATCAGAGCCTCCCAGCATGCCCAGATTAGCAGTACCTTGTTTATGAATAAATTCAGACAAAGTAAATGCTGGTTTGTTCAGAGTAGTCATCCCCAGAAGTCTCGTGGCTACTTGTGGCTCAGAGTAAGCCCAACTTTATCAATCAACTTCACAACTGCTCATTTCCTTCTCTACTCCCATCATCATATGCTACTTGATATGGACTGGTGCTTTAACAGTATGGTTGTGCCCCAAAAGCACAGACAATTTTCCCAGGACTGGAAGCTCTTATCTGAGAAAAGACATCCAAGCCAAAGAGCTTACAGGTAAATTGCTAATTCTGTAAGTCATGGCTCTGCAATACAAATTGTAATATACAGGGGGACAAAGAAGAGGCTTAATCTCCTTTCATTTCATTGTATGCATGAAGGAAACACCAAGAGATATACTCTAATTCTGTTCAGATAGCCTGCATCTATTCCAATTTTCTACACATTTTTCACCTCTTTATTGACAGCTATTACATGATGTTCGAGTTAATTTACTATGGATAGACACAATCTGACACTATGCACGCCTTTACAGAACTGGAAGCAAAACTGCAAAGCAGTGCTTTCCACTGAAACAACACTACTTAATGTTGTGCTGTGCCAGGTAAACATACCACCAGTACTAGAAACCCCAAGGCTACTCTACAGTGGAGTCGTTCTAGGAAATAAAGTGCTGGAAATTACATGCAATCGTGACAAGCTTGTAATAGCTGCTTTGGGAAAATGACACCTACATTTGGACTTTTGCATTTAATCTACTCACAACAGATCATCTGGATCCTTTAAAAGACTACATGGCTGGAATGAATACAACTGTCCAAGAAAGAGGGGGAGCTCACCCTTTTAGCAGCAGAAAGCTTTTAAGTTGACTTGATTTTTCAGCAATACACAGACAGTGAAGACATCGCTTTTGGAAGCCTCTTTATTTAAAACCCACCACTTTTTCTTACTAATTCAAACTTATCCCATTTTTTACACATGCTGATATCCTACCTGGAAAATACCGTAGAGCATCCGTCTACATTGGCCTTGGACTGTGCTTGTCTGTAATAATCCACTGCATGCTGCTATCCATTGAGTTACTCCAGTCTGGCGGCTCTGGAACAGAGAAACTAGCAATGAAGAAAAGGGACCCTAATACTCAGAACTGTCCTCCTGCTTCCACAAGTTTTATTCAATTATACAACAATCCTCAGATTAAACTCCCAACTTGCGCTTGACAGAAGTATAAATTTTGATTTATAGTAGAATAGAATTGCATGCCTTCCAATACAGGCATGCAACCCAAGTCTGACGGCAGAAAGAGATGAGTCAAAGGAAACAGCAGGCTGTCTACATCATAAAACTACACCACAGTTTTTATATCTCTACAATAAATTCAAATACTTAAGAAGCATTCTTCAATTAACTGAGCGATCTCTAAAAAGCCCTCATCCAACTCTCAGCTTTTATGCATCTTTGTTTTACTTTACTCAGGCACAGCTAAGAACTTTAGTATTTCAAAAGCGTATATTGTCCCAATAAATTTCAGTGAAGATAATTATTTTCTGTAACGAAAATGTCAGGTAATACGGAAAAGAGGCAGGGTTTTCTTAGCCTGCACTTTCTTTGCACTTTTTATCTTCAGCAATATTCAAGTTAGTACAATATTTGCCTCCTTCATGCATGTTCTACATTAATACTGGAAATAATGTATATATTATTAGGATGTATATGCTTTTTTTCTAATAAAAATAGCTTCATTTTCAATTGGCCATAAAGATGATTAAGAGATTGAAGCATCTAACATATGAGGAGACGTCTAGCTTTGAGAAAAGACGACTCCAGAGAAATCTTATCAATCTCTATAAATACCTAATAGGGTGGGCAGTCCAACTCTTCTTGTGAAAAGACTACTATGAGACTAGCAGATCTGCACAAATATTAGGAGGAACAGACACAAAACCAACCTGAGTTCCTGTTCTCTGTGCCTGCACAGTCACTGCTGTCCCTAAGGTGCAGTATATGGCCTCCTCAGGATGTCCCTTGTCAACTCCTCACAGAGCTGCACTTTGAACCCATTAAGGGAATTAATTTGGGTTTTTAAAGACTGCAAGGGGAGAATATGCACTACCATAACAAATGGGATTAGTGTTCACTACCACTACACCTTCCCACTTCTACTGTAGTGAGACTACTTAGTTTCTGTTCTTTCTCCATAACATCACTACCCAGCAAATAAAACTACGAAAATGATACAGTTCTATCCAAAAAGGTATTTCAGCTGAGTACCACAAAGTACTTCTTCAGGTAATCAAGTGTTCTGACATAAACAGTTTAACAAACACTTAAGTGAGAAAGAAAATTCACCATTTTTTATAAATAATTACTACATACAAGTTTCCAAGGCAGAATTTTTTGAGGCTTTTGCTTTGTAATAAGAAGGAAAATGCCTAGCTTGCAGTATGTTGTAGAGCTTGAATATACTGGGGCTTAGAGCTGTTGAAAAGCACTACCACAACAAAACTGGACAGAGACATGTGAAAACATAAAATAAGCATGCGCACACTTGAAAGGTCAGATGTGATAAACAATCAAGTAATAAAGACAACAGCAGAAAGCGACAGAGCAACAGAAAGAGAACACAATGAGCTAAGGAATCTTCCCAAAGCCAGCATCACTGCAGAATATAACCTTCCTTTCAAGTGCTACTTTTACTTCTCCATTTGGCTGAAAGAAAATGTACCAAGTATAAACTGGACCGGATTACTTAGGAGTAGTCTGCAGACAGTGCAGGCACCTCCTCTGGCTAGCTGCCTTGTCAAGATACAGATGAAAGAGTATCACTATGGTCTTCTAAATCCTCCTGGCAACCATTAGGAAACCCTTAGGTAGCAGACAAAGTATTCATCAGGACCTCTTCTTAGGTAAAGAACAGCTTTATCATAACGGCAGTATTAACTAGCAGAGCTGAAATGTCTGGACAATAATCAGGACTGTATCATATGTTGTGAGCTCCGGAGAAGGCTTGAAGACAGAAGAAAAAAAAATAATTTTCCTTCTTATTTCCAGTACAAAGAAGAGACACTGAAAGTTTGAAGACTTATTTTCATACGATTAGGCAACTATTAAATTCTAATGCCAAAGCAGATGCTGGCAAATGACAAGGATCACCAAGCTTGAGCTGAAGCACATTGCTGCTGTAAGAAGTCCCCTGCTTCCCAACTGTGTACTCCCACCACCTACCACAGCTCAGGTGCTTCTCTGATTACAAAGTACAGCACTTCAGATCACAAAAATGGCAAACAACTACATCTCCTCCCCTCCAAAGAGATTTTCCTGGACAGGCTGATAAGTTGAATCAGCTTACTTTGCCACGTGAATGTCAGAAGCAGCTGGGAGAAGAGGAGTTGCCCAGGCACAAGTAAGCCCAGGAGACAAGCCCTTCACCTTCTGCAAACAGGTTTTCATTGCAAACCAACACCCTGGGGTACAGCTCCACAAAGAGCTTAACCCATCTGGTGACTCACTACTCTACCACTCTCCCTGCTCCCCTCCTGCCTGGCTTCCCCCTTCCTTTTAGCTACTGATTGATTGACTTTTTAACGCATTAAAACTGCAGGAAAGTATTTTTATGTTGCCACAGTTCTGCTGCTCCAGCATTTGGAGCATAGGGGCCAAGAAAAATGCTGGAGGAGGCAATGGTAGGCAACAGTGCAAAGACATGAGCAAGGAGAAAGAGTAGGTATAGGAGGAAGAAGCAGGAACTCCAGCTCACCAAGTTTCAGTTGCTCTCAGGCAAGTTTGCTCTCAGTTGCTTTCAGCTTGAGAGGTGAAAGGACAGGGCTCACCGCGCTTGTAAAAACCACACCCTGAGACATCAGTTCCAAGCACTTAGAGGATTAATTTCGTAAGTGGGTATTGCGCTCTGACTAAAGGCCTTTCATCTTCTTGAGGAACCCATCTCCACCTAGCAGCGCTGGCCAGCCCTTTATTTGTGCTGTGACAGAACATCAGACCCAGGCACAAACATCGCTTTTCTAGACCACATGCTAAAAAGTAGTACTCTGCTGCAAAGGCTTTAAAGGCTACTAGAAAGAAAAAAAAAGTACACAAATGCGTGAGAAAGAGTTGCATGATTAAGTAATCCACTCTCACTCATTCATAGGAACCCAATCTCTTCCAGTTAACACAGAAATGGGAATCTTTGTATTATCCTTGCTATCAGACACCTCTAGTGAGATGGGAACGTCTAAGAATGGCAGTCCCCACCCCAGAGGGCACACACACTGCGCCCAGAGCAACAAGAGAAGTACCAGACTGGAAAAAAAAAAATAATAAAAAATTTCTCAAGTCCCAATGAGGAGAACTAAAGCCTTCAAAATTCTTATGTACACACAAACTCTGAAGGAAAAGCTCGACCCGTTCCTTCACCAGAGACGACTGCCGGGGGAAGGGGGCCGCGGGGAGGCGGGAAGAGCCGGTGGGTGCCGCGTCCCCCCGCAGACACCCCCGCGGTTCAGGCGCACCGCCGAACAACCGTTTCCTCAGGCGCGGCGGCCGGGGAGAGGCCGGGCCGCAGAGGAGCCGCGGGAACTGGCGGGACCGTGCGGGGCAGCCCAGCCACCACAGCGGTGGCGCCGGGACAACCCCGCGGGGACGCGCCCGGCCGCGCACACGCCGCTCGTCCCCTGGGGGGGGGAGAAGGCGACCCCGGCGGCCGCCGCCACTCACCACGGCTCGCACCAGCGCCGCCATGGGTCCTCGGCGCCGCTTCCGGCGGGGCGGGCAGCCCGGCACCGCCCCTTCCGCCCGCTGGCTGCGCATGCGCCGCCACGAGGGGGCGGGGGGGGCTGGGG